>CAUYPK010160039.1:0-13246 GCA_963574355.1 Loris lydekkerianus | reverse complement strand
AAAAAGTATCCAATGTACTCAGCCCTACTATGAAGGTAAACTATAGCTTTCACATGAAGGCTATAACCCAACTATACCACAAGACTATGAGGAAAGGACCAAGGAAGGGGAAGGGAGGGGGGAGGTTTGGGTAGAGGGAGGGTAATGGGTCCAGCCACATCTATGGTGCATATTTTTATCTATAATAAAAAAATAAATTTAAAAAAAAAGAGATAAAAACAAAGTAACAGAGGGCTGTGGTCTTATAGCAGTCAGCAAACTTTTTCTGTAAAGGGCCAGGTAGTAAATATTTTTGCCTCTGGGGGCTTCACAGTGCCTGTTGCAGCCACTCAAGTCTGCCATTGTAGTATGAAAGCAGCCACAAATAACAAGAATATTGATGATTGTCACTCTATTATAATAATATTTTGTTTTCAAAAACGGGTTGTGAAATGAATCAATTGAAAGACAGAGATTAGCATAGATCCATCAACATATTGTCTATAAGGAACCTATTTTAACATACAAACACATAATAAAAGTCAAAAGGATAGAGAAAGATATACTATGTTAACATTAATAAAAAAGAAGTGGGAATAGCTATATTAATTCTAGAAAAAACAGACTTCAGAACAAGAAAAATTATAAGGGATAAAGAAGGTCATTATATAATTAAAAAGATGTTCTCTAAGAATACATAATGATTCTTAATGTGTATATGCCTGACAACAGAGTTTCAAAATATGTCGCAAAACTTGTAGAATTACAAGGAAAAAGGACGAGTCCACTGTTTTGTTGGAGACCGCTACTGCCCTTTTGTCAGTAATTGACAGATCCAGAAGGCAGAAAATTGGTAAGGACATAGTTGAACTGGTCAACATCATCAATCAAATCGATCTAATTGATCCTCAGAGATTATTTTATCCATATTATTTTTCAGTCAAATATATACTTTTCCCTTTCAACTTCACAAGGACCATTCACTAAGATAAGATCACATTCTGTCCATAAAACATACATTAACACATTTAAAAGAATAGAAATCCTATAAATTATGCTCTCAGAACACAATAGGATTAAACTGTAAATCAATAACAGAGAGCTGGAAATTGCTAAAATATTTGGAGACTAAATAGTGCCCTTCCAAGTATCCCATGAGTCAAAGAAGAGATTTCCAGGTACTTTAAAAAATACTTTTACTAAATTAAAATAAAAATATAATTTCTCACAATTTATGAGATGTAGCAAAATCATTCGATGCACTTAATAGAAGAATTACCTAAAATCAAAAAGAGGATGAATTTAGCACCTGGTTTTAGGTTGCTGACCCCTGATCTACATGGTGATCAATTTGACTTTAAAATAAGCCAAGTTATTTTTTTCCATTATGTTTATATACCATAGAACCCTTCTGAACTACTGGGGCATCTCTGACAAAGAAAATAGCATGGTAAGTTAGGCAAAATAAACACAGATTCTTGTTATTATTAGAATAAAACCCCTTAGTGTATGCTCCACAGATAGTTGGCATTAGCACTGTCCATGCCTGAGTGCCCTTCCCAAGAATTCCAGTTCTTAATAACTTCATTTAGGCTTCCCCTAAATCCGATTTTAATAACTGACAGCCTTTCTTCTCTGATTGCTTCAAACTGAGTTTCTCTTTAGTCTCCATTACAATCCAATATTCATGCAGGAGCCAGAGTAACCTTAAAAAAATCATTTATTTGCTTAAAATTATTAGCGTTTTTCCCACTGCTTTTGTGTTAAAGTTCTTAACATGACCTGCAAGGCCTGGCATAATCTAATGCTAGCTTCTCTTAACATTACCTAGTGCTTTTTTACCCTGCACTTATCATTTCTTCCAAACACTGAATGATTGTGAAGGAATGACAAATAATTGGTATTAGGAAATCCCAAATCCAATTACATAGAGGACTGCTCTGAAGTGACTTGCCAGAGTACCTGCAACTTAAAAATGTGAGGCAGGACATATTAGTTATAAAGTAGTTACAGCTTAATACCCTTTCCCCTGAAGCACTGGGACTTCACAGTTTTCCTGAAGGCTTCTTGGTGTCTATCTCTTCTAGATAATTCCTCCTTGCATTAGTTTTCTATGGCTACTGTAACAAATCACCACAACCTTAATGGCCTAAAACAACCAACATTTATTCTGTTATCATTGTAGTCCATTTTCCTTTTTAAAATTTTTTTATTTCTGTAGATTTAGTGGATACAGGTGTTTTTGTTATTATTATGTACATGAACAAATTGTATAGTGATGAAGTCTGAGCTTTTAATGATACTTTGTATCTAAGAGGTAATTTTCATACCTGTTCTCCTCCCATTCATGTCATTCTGAATCTCCAGGGTCCACTGTGTTACTGTGCCTGGCTATGCATATACATAGTTTAACTCCCACTTACAAGTGAGAACATTGTTCTTAATTGCTGAGTTACTTTACTTAGGACTCTGGCCCCCAGTTCCTGTCAAGTGTGTAAGTGTTCCTTTTTCTAGGCATCCATGCTGACATCTATTTTTCTTGACTTTCTAACAGTGCCATTCTGATATAGGTAATGTGGTATCTCATCTTGGCTTTCATTTGCATTTTTCTGATGATTAGTGATGTTAAGCATTTTATCATATGTTTGTTGGCTATTTGCTCCTCTTCTTATGAAAAACCTTTGTTCAGGTCATTTGGCCATGTTTTAATGGAATTGTTGATTTTTCTTGCTGACTTGATTGAGTTTCCTGTTGATTCTGGATATTAGTCCTTTGTCAGATATGTAGTTTGGAAGTGTTGTCTCCCATTGCATAGGTTGTCTGTTTACTCTGTTTTTTCTTTGGATGCATTGAAGGTGTTTAGTTTAATTAAGTCCCAGTTAGTTTTGTTTTTGTTGCATTTACTTTTGGGGTCTTAGTCATAAATTCATTCCCTAAGCCAATGTCAAGAATAGTTTTCACTAGTTTTTCTTACAGAATTTTTGTGTTTTAAGTCTTACATTTAAGTTTCTAATCTATTTTGTGTTAATTTTAATCTATTTGTATGAAAGAGGGATCAGTTTTTTCTTCTTCTGCATGTGGCTATCTAGTTTTCCCAGCACAATTACTGGAAAGCGTATCTTTTTCCAGTGTATGTTTTTGTATGCTTTTTGAAGTTTTGTTGGTTTTAGGTATATGGTTTAATTTGTAAAGCCCATTTATTATTTATTCAGTCTCAGTACGCCTTATTCTTCTGTTAAAGATACATATTTCTTCCTGATTCAAACTTGAATGGTTGCAGAAATTTACCCATTTACTCAGGATTTTTTAGTTTGTGTGTGTCCGGGTGTCATAGTAGTCTCAGATGATTTGTATTTCTTTAGTACCAGTTGTAGTGTCTCCATTTTCATTTCTGGTTGAGCTGTTCTGTTCCATTGATGTATGTGTATACTTTAATACCAGTACCATTCTGTTTTGCTTACTGCAGCCTTGTATAATAAGAAGTTGGTTAATGTGGTGCCTCAAGATGCCTCGAGATTTATTCTTTTTGCTTAGAATTATGGTTATTTGTGCTCTTTTTTGATTCCATATCAATTTTAGGATTATATTTTCCGTTCTATTAAGATTGACATTGTTTTATTTGTTTGTTTTGGAGACAGAGTTTCACTTTGTTGCCCTTGGTGAGTGCTATCATGTCACAGCTCACAGCAACTTCAAACTCTTGGGCTCATGTGATTCTCTTGCCTCATCCTCTCTAGTAGCTGGGAATACAGGTGCCCACCACAATGTCTGGCTATTTTTAGAGATAAGATCTCGCTCTGCTCTGGCTCAGGGTGGTCCCCAATCCATGGTTGTCTGGGCCTCAGCCTCCCAGACGGCTAGGATTACTGGTGTGAGTCATCATGCCCGGCCAACATTGGTATTTTAATAGGAATTGCATTGAATCTGTAAGTTGCTTTGGGAAGTATAATCATTTTCACAGCATTGATTCTTTCAATTTATGAGCCTGGGATGTTTTTCCATTTGCTTTTATCATCTATGTTCTCTTTGATCAAAATTTTGTAATTTTCTTTATAGAGCGATTTTTCCTCCTTGACTAAGTATATTTCACGGTATTTTGTTTTCCTTGCAGCTATTGTAAGTAGTTTTAAGTCTGGATTTGACTGTCAACTTGAGTATTATGTGCTTATAGAAATGCTACTGATTTGTGTGTGTTGATTTTGTAACCTGAGACTTCATTGTATTTATTTATCATATCTAAGCATCTTTTGGAGGAGTCATTAAGGTTTTTAGGTGTAAGATCACATAATTTGCAAACAGAGATAGTTTGATTGTCTCTTTTCTAATTTGGATGCCCTTTCTTCCTTTCTCTTACCTGATTGCTCTGGCTAGGACTTATGGTCCTATGTTGAATAGAAGTGATGGAAATGGGTATCCTTGTCTTTTTCCTAAAGAGGAATGGTTTCAACTCTTTGCTATTCAGTGTGATGTTGGCTGTGGGGTTGTCATATATGACTTTTATTATTTTGAGGTATGTTCTTTCTATACCTAGTTTTTGAGAGTTTTTTTTTATCATGAAGGGATGCTGTATTTTATCAAATGCTTTTCTGCATCTATTGAAATGATCATGTTATTTTTGTTTTTATTATGTTTATGTGATGAAGCATATTTATTGGCTTGTATGAGTGGAACCATCCTTGCATCTCTGGTTTAAAACCCATTTGACTATGGTGAATTATCTTTTTTGATGGACTGTTGGATTCAGTGTGCTAGTATTTTTTTTTTAAGGATTTTTGCATTTATGTCCAACTGGGACAGGGTGATGCTAGCCTTATAGAATGAATTCGTGAGGATTTCCTCACTTTGAATCTTTTGAAACAGTTTCAGTGAGATCAGTATCAGTACTTTGAATGTCTGGTAGAGCTCAGCCTTGACTCTGTATGGTCATGAGCTTTTTGTATTAGGAGATTTTTATTATTTATTCAGTCTCAGTACTCCTTATTCTTCTGTTAAAGATACATATTTCTTCCTGATTCAAACTTGAATGGTTGCAGGACTTTACCCATTTACTCCAGATATTTTTTTAGTTTGTGTGCGTCTGGGTGTCATAGTAGTCTCAGATGATTTATATTTCTTTGGCACCAGTTGTAGTGTCTCCATTTTCACTTCTGGTTGAGCTTATTTGAATCCTCTCTTCTTTATTGGTCAGTCTAGCTAATGGTCTGTCAACATTGTTTACCTTTTCAACAAACCTCTTTCATTCCATTAATCCTTTATCTTATTGTTTTGGTTTCAATTACATTCTTTTTATTAAATCATAACTGTGCACATTAATGCATCTATGGGGTACAATGTGCTGATTTTATATACAAGTTGGAATGCTTACATCAAACTGGTTAACATAGCTTTCACCTCACTTAATTATTTGTTGTGTTAACACATTTATACTCTACTCTTAATCTCTCTGATCTGTGTTAATTCTTCTATTCAGGCAGCAATGGATTTGGTTTGTTTTTGTTTCTCTAGTTCTTTGAAGTATAACATTCATTTGTGATCTTTCTGTGTTTTTGAGGTAGGCATTCAGTGCTATAAACTTTCCTCTAGAACTGCTTTTTCTGTATGCTGGAAATTTTGATAACTTGTGTCACTGTTATCATTTACTTTAAAAAGTTTTAAAATTGTCATTATTAACTCAAATATCATTCAGAAACAGTTTGTTTAATTTCCCAATATTTGTATTGTTTTGATGCTTCCTCTTAGAGTTGATTTTTAGTTTTATTTTACTATAGTCTGAGAAGATACTTGAAATCATTTTGATTCTTTAAGACTTTTAAGACTTGCAGCCTATCACATGGTCAGCTTGGACAATGTTCTATGTGCTGATGAGAAGAATGCATTATTTTCAGTTTGGGGGGTATAATGTTCTATAAATGTACCTTAGGTCCATTTTTTCTGAGTTTAAGTCCAGTGTTTCTTTATTGATTTTCTGCCTTATTGATCTGTCTATCTAGTGTTGAATTGATACCTTTATCATTATATAATTATCTTACTTGTCTTTTTTTGTTTTGTTTTGTTTACTATATTGTTGATTTAAAATCTGCTTTGTCTGGTATAAGAACAACTACTCCTGTTTGCTTATGGTTTCCACTAGAATGGAAATTCTTTCCCCCACATCTTTACCTTGAGTCTGTGAGAATCGTTATGAATTAATAGGTCTCTTGAAGGCATAAGATACTTGGGTTGTGTTTTTTGTATCCATTCTGCAAATTTATATCTTTTAAGTGGAACATTTAGAGCATTTAAATTAAAAGTTAATATTAATATGTGAGATGTTGTTCCAGTCATCATGTTGGTTATCACCTTGTTATTTTTTATTCTCCATTGTGTTACTGTTTTAGAAGAGTTATAAGTTTTTTTACTTTCAAGTGTTTTTATACTGGTGAGTAATGACCTTTTGTTTTGGATTCTTCTTATAGGACCCATGTAGTGGTGGCAAACTCCCTTAATATTTGCTTGTTGGGAAAAACCTTATTTTCCTTCATTTATGAAACTTAGTTTTTAAGGATACAACATTCTTGGCTGACAGTTATTCTATTTAAGAAGACTAAAGATAATTGGCAGTGCCTGTGGCTCAAAGGAGTAGGCACCAGCCCTGTATGCTGGAGGTGGTGGGTTCAAGCCCAGCCCTGGCCAAAAATTGCAAAAAAAAAAAAAAAAAAAAAAAAAAAATAATAAAGATAAGACCCCATCCCTTCTGGCTTGTAAAATTTCTTCTGAGAAGTCTGCTGTTAGTCTGATGGGATTTTCTTTACAAGTTATATGATGCTTTCATCTCACTACTCATAATTTTTCTCCTATACATTGACCTTGGCTAATCTAATTACTGTATGCCTTGGGGATGACTGTTTTGTTTTATATCTTCCAGGAATACTTTGAGCTCTTTGATTTTTCTTTTTTTGTGTTTCTTTTTTAAAATTGTTTTTACTAAAAATTAATATGAGGGTACAGGTGTTTAGGTTATACTATTTCATTTCTAAGGTAAAGTTAAAGTTGTAGTTGACCCCTTCACCAGGGAGGTACGATGAACACCCTCACTTTGTGAACCGTAGGTAAGATCCTGCCAATAGCCCTCTTTCCTCTCCCCTCCCTTTGTTCCCCTTTCTCGCTAGACTATATTTGTGTTTTTTCTTTTGTGTGGGTATATAGTTGTTTATATATTGGTGTCATATTAGTATTGAATACATTGGATTTTTTTTTTCCCATTCTTGAGATACTTTACTAAGAAAAATGTGTTTTAACTTTACCCAGGAAAAATCAAAAGATACAAAATCTCCATCTTTTCCTATGGCTGAATTGTACCCCATGGTATACATATAATACAGTTTGTTAATCCATTCATGGGTTGATTGGCACTTGTGCTACGTCCATATTGTGAATTGAGCTTCAGTAAACATTCTGAGTTCCAATTGTGAACTACCTTTGTAGAAGCCCAGAGATGTTTTGCACCTGGGGGACAAATCCTTGGGTAGCTCAGTGCTCTGGGGATGAGATGAGATCAGCTCTTTATAACAAACCTATTCTTGAGATAAGTAATGACTCATGTGATAAAGGCATTGATTCATTCATGAAGGCAGAACCCTCATGACATAATCACTGCTTAAAGGCCCCACATCAATTAAGTGTGAACATGAGTTTTTAGAGGACAAGAATTCAACCATGGCATCCTTTCCCTGGCCTAAAAAACTCATGTTTTTCTCACATACAAAATACATTCACTTCATCCCCAAAGCTCAAAAGTCTTAACTTGTTTCATCACCAGCTCAGAAGTCCATAGTCTCACCTAAATTAGATATGGGTGAGATTTAGGGTACAATTCACACTGAGGCAGATGTTCTCCACCTGTGAGCCTATGAAAGTACAAAAAAGTTAGCTTGTTCCAGGTTATAATTATTGGAAAGGCATAGGATTCTCATTTGGATTCTCATTCCAAAAGGGAGAAATAGGCAAGAAAAGAGGGGTAGCTTGTCCCATATCTGTCCAAAACTCAACAGAGAAAACAACATTAATCCTAAAGCAGGAGAATAATCTTTTTTGACTATATGTCTCGCCTTATGGATATACTGGGCTGGGGAGAGGCCCCCCAGGCCTTGGACAGCCCTGTCCCATGGCTTTACTGGGCTCAGTGGCATTGGCTTTCTTGGTTTGGTAGACCTCTTCCATGGCTATATTAGTCATTGCCCTACAAATGACTGTCTGTAGTGTCTGTGCTTTTCGTGCAGTTTTCTTCCTGGGCTTCCATCAAGTCTGAAGCATCTTTTGAAATCTAGGAGAAGGAAGCCATACTTTCGTAGCTTTTCACTCTGTGTACCAGCAGAATTAACACCATTTGAACTCCACCAAGGATTTTTTTTTTTTTTTCGGTTTTTTTTTTTTTTGCTGGGGTTGGGTTTGAACCCACTACCCCTGGTATATGGTGCTGGCACCCTACTCCTTGAGCCACAGACACTACCCTAAACTCCACCAAGTTTTATGGCTGTACCTTCCAGAGTGGAATGCTGAGCTATGCTTGGGCCCTCTTGAGCCATGGCTGGGGCAGCTTACAGGCATTGCACTGAAATTCAGGGAGCAGAGACCCTTAGTGGTACTGAGCCATGAGACCATGGAGGTCATCCATGACCATTCCTTGAAACCATTCTGCTCTCCTAGAGTAGAGGGAATCACATGGTGAGGACATGTGATACAGGAAGAAAATGGCAGGCAGACTTGCTTTTGTCATGAGCCCATTCTCACAATAACTAACTCACTACCACATAATAGTATTAATTCGTTTGTGAGAGCAGAACCTTCATGACTTAATGACTCCTGAAGGCCCCACAGAAATTAAATTTCAACAGAAGTTTAGAGGGGGACAGACAGACATTCAAACCATAGCACTTAAAGTTCCAGAGGACAGAACTCCAAAATCAGTTCCACTGGACTAAGGTCAAGGTTGCCAAAATTGGTTCCTTATGGAGGCTTTGAGAGGAGGATTTTTTTTTTTTTTTTTCCTTTTTGAGCTTTTAGTGGCCACCTGTATTCTTAGGCTTGTGAATACTTTTTCTACTTTCAAAGAAAATACATCACTGCAATCTCTGCTTCCACCATCACCCCACTTTCTCACTTGAATCTGATCTCTCCTTCGCCCCTTTTTGAGGATTCCTGAGATTACAAATAGGACCCATCTGCATAATCTAGGATACCCTTCCCCACTCTGGTCTTAAACTTAATTATGTCTTCAAAATTCCTTTTGCTGTATAAGATAATCACAGGTCCAGTTTTAAAACATCACATTTGGGAGTCATTATTGAGCCCCAAAACAGCTCATCCTCCAGGTCTTGGTTTCAGGGTTTCTCCCCAGGGAAGATAGCCGGATGCTGTGGTTTACATGTGCCCCCTCAGTGGTCTCTTTCTTCAAACTCTCTCTTATTTTATCTCCATTACTTTTCAGTTTGACACCTGCCTTTCCCACCGCACTTAAAGCTCAAAGAGGTCAAATAGCCTATTTTGTTTATTATTGTTGAAGAAATGAACGGGTGATGTGGGGATGCATTTTTATATTTGCCGCAAAAGAGCACAGCTTGGTTTCCTTAAGCAAGTTAAATTTATGACAATGACACATTTGAAGTAAGATCTTATTTTTAGCTGCTGTTTTCCTGCATGCTTTCTTTTAGAATAGGCTGTGGGAAAGCGCAACTTGAGGTCTTTAGGAAAATTTTCTTTTTGGTAAGGGAAAAAAACTCCTAAACTTTAAGCCCTATGAGCATGTTAGTTACAAAGTGCTTTAGCATTTTTTCATTTGTATAAATTCATGTATACATCAAATTTTGTTTCATGTGCATAATGTGTAGATGGTGAGAGTATTTAGGGTGTTTATCACCCAAGTGCAATACATTTTGAACTATAGTTACCCTACTCTGCTATCAATGTTGGATTAATGCCTTCTAACTGTAGGCTGTACCCTTTAACCCACTTCTCTTCACTCTTCCCCTGCTGCTTCCTCCCTCAACCTTTCTCAATCTTTGATCTCTACCTTTCCACTCTGCCTCCATGTGATCAAATGTTTAGCTCCCAAATACATTTATAAGTGAGAACACACAATATTTGTCTTTTTGTGCTGATTTACTTCACTTAAAATAACGACCTATGGTTCCAGCCATGTTGCTAGAAATGAGATGATTTTATTCTTTTTTAGACTCAAATAGTGTCTGTGTGTGTATCACATTTTATCTATTCATACATTGGTAGGCACGTAGGTTGATTCCTTACCTTTGCTACTATCAATGGTGTGTTAATAAACATGCTAGTGCAGGAAGTCCTTTGATATAATGACTTATTTTTCTTTGGGTAGATGACCAATAGTGGGATTGCTGGATCAAATGGTAATTCTATTTTTAGGTTTTTGAAAAATCTCCATACTGTTTTCCATAGTAGATTTTACATTCTCACCAACAGTGCATAAAAGGTCTTTGTCTCTGCACCTTTGCCAAAATTTGTTATTTTTTATTTTTAACAATAGATATTCTGACTCGGGTAGATGATACCTCATTGTGGTTTTGACTTGCCTTTTTCTGATAGTTATGCTGAGCATTTTTCATATGCCTGGTGGCCATTCATACCTACATTTGAGAAATGTCTATTCATGTCCTTTGTCCATTTTTAATGGTATTATTTGATTTTTGCCTGTTAAGTTGTTTTAAATTCTTATATTTCAGGATATTAGTCTCCTTTGGGATAGGTTAAAAATATTATTTTCATTCTGCAGGTTTGTCAACTTTTTCTTTGCCTGCATAGAAGCTTTATAGTTTAATTAAATCCCGTGTATCTATTTTTGTTCTTATTGCCTGGGTTTTTGATGTCTTAGTCATAAATTCTTTGCTTAGATCAGTGTGAGTTTTCTCTAGGTGTTCTTCTAGCATTTTTATGGTTTTGGGTCTTATTCATAAGTCTTTAATTCATTTTGAGTTTATTTTTATATGTGGTGAGAGATAGGGGTCCAATTTCTTTCTATTGTATGTGGCTCTCCAGTATTCCCAGCACTGCTTATTGAAGAAAAGTCTCCTTTCACAATGGACACATATGTTTTTGTCAGTTTTGTTAAAGATTAATTAGCCATAAATATGTGACTGTATTTCTGGGTTCTTTATTCTGTTCCATTGGTCTATCTATTTTTATATGAATACCATGTTCTTTTGTTTATGATACCCTTGTAATATATTTTAAAGTCAGGTGATATGTATCCAGCTTTGTTATTTTTACTATCCTTGAAAAATAAGGGTACCAAAAAACCAAAAAGTAATTCAAGTCATGGCAGGACTCTTACTAAACTTGTTAGAATCTAAAATACAGGAAAACAGCCAAATACTGTACTCACACGAAGTTAGTATGATAAGGATCAGCAGTAGAGAAAAAAGATACCTTTGCAGTGATGGTGATAGGTAAAGTAGCTAAGCATTTGGGGATAGATTCACGATCTTTTTTTATGTCTTTATCTCTCCCCCAAGTTTAAACTCTCCTTAACTGTTGATCTGACTGATTCTACTAGTCATCACTCAGTATAGGCACTTTATTAAGGAGAGCTTCTGACTAGACTATACACAGACAAGCCAACATGTATGGCTTTGGGTCAAACATTTCTGATCTGTTAGAGGTGGCATAGGCAGGGCCAGCTCCATGGGCACGTGCACATGGTCCCTGCTTAGAAAGTCTCCACATTGGGGTTAATACTGTCTAGTTGCCGTCTGGAAATTCTTCATCACTTTTTAACAAGAGAACGATGTTCAATTTTTATTTTGCACTGAGTGCCACAGGTTATGTAGCAAGTTATATTTTATTGATAAGGGTGAACAGTGCCCATGAATTCTCTCAGGGAGGAGCTGTCATGTGCACAAATTTTCAGGCTTCCCAGAAAAGGATGGGGTAACCTGAAAGTATCTTGCTTGGATTCCCAGAACACAAGTATGAAAGTAGAAACAATAAATTAAAACTTACTAAATTCTTTCATAAAATTTAGAGTCTTTTTGCTAGTAAAATCTGATGATACAATTAAAAGACAAATGAATATTTCAATGGTCCATATATCCTTTCTATAGTCATTCTATGATATTTTTAAAATGTAAAATTTAACAATCCACCTAGCAAATTTGCTTAAATGATATAAACAATTAACATCAAGGAAATATAGAAGGTAAGTAAACACATGAAAGCATGTTTAGCCCAGTCATCTAGAGAAACCCAAATTTATTTATTTTTAAATAATTTTATCTTTTTTCAGAAATATGGTGGTTTATTTTACCCAAACCAACTTTTGTGTCTTAGTAGGTTAAATGTTTTACTTTCAACATTTTAAGCATTCATTTATTTTTAATTGAATAAAAATTGTATACCGCACATACTCGAGTATAAGCCGACCCAAGTATAAGCTGACCCCCTTAATTTTACCCTAAAAACTGGGAAAACTTAGTGACTCAAGTTTAAGCCGAGGTGGAAAATGCAGCAGCCACTGGTAAATTTCAAAAATAAAAATATATGCCCAAAACAATTACAATAATTGAGGAATCAGTAGGTTAAATACTTTTCAATATTTATTGCTAAAGAAAAACTGTAAACTAGCAACAACAACTTTAAAACTTTAAATAAAGTGCAGAAAACCATAGCTTAACAGGTAATCAACCTAAATCACAAAACTGGATTCCTCCTCCTCATCATCTGTATGTCCAAATACAGCTTCAGCTGTATCTGATGTGAGGGTATTAGCATAGACATTGTCATCATCACTGAGTTCGGAGATATCATCATCACTGCTGTTGGTCTCATACAAAGTGCAGTCTTCACTGCCATCCATCGCATTACTAATGCCACATTTGTTGAAGGCGCGTTGCACCATTTCCTCTGGAATCTCTTCACATGCATCACAAACCCACTTTGCTATCAGTTCTATGTCAGGCTTCTTTAGATTTCTGACTTTTGTCAGTTGGGCTTGACCATATGATATCCATTCATCCCACATCTTTCGCACATGGTCTTTAAAGGGTTTATTTAGATACACATCTAGGGGCTGCAATATAGATGTAAGCCCACCAGGAATAATGGGCACAGTAACCTGAGATGACTTTGCCAGTTTTTTTATGTCCTCAGATGTGTGAGCTCTGAACATATCCCAAACCAGCAACGATGGTTTTTTCTTCAAGGCTGCTCCTGGTCGTGCGTTCCAAATTTCTTCCAGCCATTTTTTTGTTCCGTCCTCATCCAT
>CAUYPK010160038.1:0-30126 GCA_963574355.1 Loris lydekkerianus | reverse complement strand
GGCCCCAGACAATGCCCAAAGTTCTCCACACTTTTGCTCAAGCTCTCCCCAAGGCAGTTCAACTGAGCGCCAAGTCCAAGAACACCAAAACAGTTCACAGGTAAGGCCTTTCCGGTTTGCAGTCTCACTGCTGCTTGTACTCACGGTTGCCGGTGTGATTAGGTCGATCGAACACATGCAGCCACTTGCCAGTTTTCCACTGTTTTTGTCCTCCTCCTGGGGTACAGAAGTCACTTGCTGACTTCCTGTATCCTCAAAGGGATGATCATAGGCAGATCCCACAGGCCAGAGATGTCTGGAGTCTTGTCTCCCCAGACTTGCCGTGCCCAGTTGCAGAGAAGCTGTTACTCAGCCGCCATCTTTAATCCAATCCTCGAATTATTTTTTTAACTACTGCTAAATTTGGTTTGCTAAAATTTTACTGTGAATTTTTGCAACTATAGTCATAAGAGACATTGATCTGTAGTTTCTTTTTTATTTATGTTCTTCCCTGGCTTTGGTATCAAGGTATTATTGGCTTTATAAAATGAGTTGGAGAGGGTACCTTCCTTCTCAATGCTATGGAATAATTTTTTTAGTATAGGTACAAGTTTCTCTTTGTAGATCTGGTAAATCTACCAGGTGTAGAACTGTTTGTTCTGGGACATTTTTCAGTTGGAAGATTTTTGTATTGCTGCTTCAATTTCAGGTCTTGATATAGGGCTGTTCCGGTGTTCTATTTCCTCCTGATTGAGCCTAGAGAGGTTGTGTGTTTCCAGGAATTTGTCTGTTTTCTCCACATTTTCAAATTTATGGGCATAGAGATTTTTATAGTATTCTGAGATTATGTGTGTTTCTGTGATATTAGTTGTGACATCTTTTACATTTTTAATTTAGCTTATAAGAGTTCTTTCTTTTCAGTTTCTAGTTAATCTAGCAAGAGACTTGTCAATTTTATCCTTCCAAATAACCAACGTTTTGCTTCATTAATCTTCTGGATAGTTCCTTTATTCTCAATTTCATTTAGTTCTATTCTGGTTATTTCTTTTCTTCTGCTGGGTTTGGGATCAGTTTTCTGATCTTTTTCCAATTCCTTGAGATGATTAATTAGACTGTTCATTTGTGATTTTTCTGTCTTTTTGGATGTGGGCATTTAAGGCTATGAGTTTTCCTCTTGAGATAGCTTTTGCTTTATCCCAGAGATTTTGATAACTTGTGTCCCCATTGTCATTTTGTTTGAATCTTTTGATTTCCACCTTTATCTCTTCATTGACCAAACTATCATTCAGCATTATGTTGTTTAGTTTCCATGACTTTGTTTAGGAATGAGTGTTTCTATTGGAATTTATTTCTAGTTTTTCCACTGTGGTCTGAGAAAATATAAGGTATAATTTCAATTTTTAATATTGTTTTCAGACATGTTTTACGGCCATGAATGTGATCAATCTTAGTGAATGTTCTATGTGCTGATGAGAAGAATGTATATTAAGCCATTTGGGGGCAGAATGTTCTGTAAATGTCTGTTATGTCCATTTGTTCTAGAGTTTTGTTTAGGTCCATTATTTCTTTATTTTCTGTGTGAAGGATCTGTTCAGTTCTGTCAGTTGGGTGTTGAAGTTCCCAGAAATTATGGTGTTGCTGTTTATCATTTTCTTTAGTTCAAATAAAGTTTGATCAAGAATCTTGGTGATCCTGTATTGCATGTGTAAATGTTTATGATTGTTAAGTCTTCTTGTTGGATTGTTCCCTTCACCATTATATAGCAACAATCTTTGTGTTTCTTTACTTTTGTTGATTTAAAGTTTATGTTGTCTGATTTGAGTATGGCTTTCTTTTGGTTTCCATTTGCATGGGATATTATTTTTAAACCTTTCACTTTGAGTCTAAATGAATCTTTGTGTGTTAGATGTGTTTTCTGGAGAGAGCACGTACTTGGTTTGTGTTTTATTATACATTCAGCCAGCCTATGTCTCTTTAGTGGAGAATTCAAGCCATTCACATTTGTTAAAATAATAGATATGGGTGGTGGGTTCTTGTTCATTCCTTTGGGTAGACCCTTATTGCTTTGTTTTACTTCTTGAGCTATTGTGTATCTGGGCTCTGAACTTTAGCTTTTGAGTGATTTTACATTGGTGAGTGTCTGTTGTGCTATTCCATGTGTAATGCAGGTCTGAATACTTTGAGTACTTCCTCCAAGGTAAGTCTGGTATTCACAAATTTCCTCAGCAATTACTTGTGGGTAGAAGTCTTTAATTCTCACTCATAGATAATTTAGTCTACCAAAATACAAGATTTTAGGCTGGCCATTATTCTGTTTTAAAAGAATGCAGATAGGTCCCCAATCCATCCTGATTTGTAGGCTTTCAATTGAGAAGTCTGCAGTTAGTCTAATTGGTTTTCCTTTGTAAGTTACCCACTGTTTTTACTTACTACTCATGGGATGCAGTAAAGTGAAAACAGCCTGATTTGTCCTTTGGCCAGCCTGATAATGTGTCATGGTGATTGCCTCTTAACAATGAATCACCTAGCTGCCCTTTTGCTTCCTGCACCTGGACATCTAGATTTCTAGAAAGGCCAGGGAAATTTTCCCTAAGAATTTCCTCAAATAAGTTATCCAATCATTCATTGAGTGTTTTCTTTCTTGCCTTCCAGGATACCTATGATTCTTATATCTGGTCTTTTTACAAAGTTTCACATTTCTTCTAGGCTTGGTTAATTTTTTTTTTTTCCTTTTCCTCTGTCCTCTTTTTCTTTGTTTCTTTCTTTCTTTTCTTTTCTTTTTTTTTTTGACTAACTTGTTTAGCACAAAAATATTATCTTCAAGTCCTGAGATACTTTCTTCTGCTTGATCAAGCCTGTTCTAAAGGTGTTCCACTGTGTTTTCTACTTCCTTTGATGAATTTTTCATTTCCAGAAGATCTGTTTGTTTTTTTCTTTAATATTCTGATTTCTTTGGAGAATTTTTCATTCATTTCCTGCATTGTCTTTGTGGCTTCTTTGTGATAGGTTTCCATTTCCTCTTCTATTTCCATGAGCTCCCATACAATCCATGTTCAAAATTCTTCACCTGTTATTTTGATATTTTCATTTAGGTTGGTAGCCATTAGTAAGAAGTTATTTTCTTTATGGGATGACCCTTCACATTGATTTTTTTATATTTCTGATTTTTTTTTTCTTTTGCTAGTTCCATTTCATCTGATCTCTTGATCAGCAGCTGAGTATGATAGAGCTGGCTTTTAGGCCTGTCTCTGAGACCCCAATGACTAATCCCAGCTCTCAGTAATGGTAGGTGGTTCTTGTATGTGTGTATCAGCCTTACTTTTCTTGTGTTGGAAGACACTTTGGTGAACTATGTCACTGTTCACCTGTCTTTGGTTAATATCTGTGTGAGTAAGACTACTATTGAGCTTTTTTGTGTATATTCATAGTATGTCTTGTCTCCTAGGTGGAGTACTTCAATGTTCCAAGCTTTAGGAAGGACCCTCTACCTCCTAGGGAGTTTCTTCATCTTCACCACCACTGAGATGGGGAAAGGAGCAAAGCAGTTTGTGGCTAGGTTGCATGGACTTGAGAGGCTTTACAAAGCTTCAGCAAGGTTCAGATGTTACTTTTCCAGCCACTAGGCAGAACCACTGTTAGGAGGGTCAGAGAAAGTTCTTTAGACTGGCAGAGCAATTCACAAGGGAGAGGGCCGAACACTTCTATGCTAAGGCACCAGGCTGGGTTCTTTCCATCCTTATCCAGTAGCACAGTTTTTATGGAGGAAAGATAGCTTTTCTGAGTTGACCATTCCTTGGCCACTACACACCTGAGATCATATGGTAGTTTGGTTTTTAATTTTTAAAAGAAATCTCCATACTGTTTTCCATAATGGCTATACTAATTTACATTCCCACCAAAAGTTCCCTTTTTTTTCAGTATCCTCACCAACACTTGTAATCTTCTATCTTTTTTGTAGTAACCATTATAACAGGTGTGAGGTGATTGCTTATTATGGTTTTGCTTTTAATTTCTCTGATGATTAGTGATGTTGAGTATTTTTTCATCTACCCATTTGTTATTTGTGTGTCTTCTCTTGAGAAATGTTATTCAGGTCCTTTGTCCAGTTTTTGTTTTGAGTTATTCAAGTTCCTTATACATTTATTGTGTATATTAACTCCTTGTTAGATGTATGGTTTGCAAATATTTTCCCCCATTCTGCAGATTGTTTCCTTTGCTGGGGAGCTTTTTGGTGTGATGAACTCCAATTTGTCTATTATTCCTCTTGTTGCCTGTGCTTTTGTGGACATATGTTGAAAATCTTTGCCCAGACCAATGTCATGGAGCTTTTTCCATATGTTTTCTTCTATCAGTTTAATGATTTCAGGTCTCACCTTTAAGTCTTTAATACTTTTTTTCTTTTCTTTCTTTCTTTTTTTTTTTTTTTTTTTTGCAGTTTTGGCCAGAGCCAGGTTTGAACCCTCCACCCCCGGTATATGGGGTTGGCGTCCTACTCCTTGAGCCACAGGCACTGCCCTAGTCTTTAATCCATTTTGAGTTGATTGTTTTGGCATATGATGTGAGATAATCTAATTTCATTCTTCTGCATGTGAATATCCAATTTTTCCCTACATTTATTGAAGAGATTGTCCTTTTTCCAATGTGTGTTCTTGGAAACTTTGCAAAAAGCCAATTGACTACAAATATTTAGATTATTTGTGGGTTCTCTGTTCTTCATTCTTCTATGTGTTTTCACGCTGGAACCATGCTATATTGAATACTATACCTTTGTTAGTAGATTTTGAAATCAGGTAGTGTGAAGCCTCCAGTTTTGTTCTTTCCTTTTCTTTTTTTTTTTTTTTTTTTTAAGATTTCTTTGGCTATCCAGGGACTTCTGTGGTTCCATTCAAATTTTAGGATTGATTTTGTTTCTGTGAAGAATGTCATGAAATTTTCATAGAGATTGCAGTGAATCTGTAGGCATTGGGTACTATAGACACTTTAACCATCTTAACCCTCAATCCATGAACATGGAATATCTTTTATTTATTTGTGTCATCTTCAATTTTTTTCATCAATACTTTATAGTTTTCAGTGTACAGATCTTTCATGTCCTTGGTTAAATTTTTTCAAAACTATTTTTGTAGGTGTTGTAAATGTAAATTTAAATGTAAATGTAAATTTCTTGATTTATTATTTAGAAAATTCATTATTAGTGTATAAAAATAAGTTTTGTATGTTGATTATGTATCTTGAAACTTTACTGAGTTTTTTAGTTCCAACAGTTTTTTGTTGGAGTCTTCAGTGTTTTCCACATGTAACATTATGTTATCTGTAAACAGGGACAATTTAACTACTTCCTTTTCAATTTGTATGTCTTTTATTTCTTTCTCTTGCCTAATAACTCTGACTAGTACTTCCAGTACTATGTTAAATAGAGGTGGCAAATATGAGTATTCTTCACTTATTCCCACTCTTAGAGGGAAAACTTTTCACTTTTCACATTTGTGATGTTAGCTGTGAATTTGTCATATAGCTTTTCTTTGGTTGAGATAAATTTCATCTATTCTTAATTTATTGTTTTCATCATGAAAGGATACTGCATTTTGTAAAATGCTTTTTCTTTTTGAGACAGAGCCTCAAGCTGTCACCCTGGGTAGAGTGCTGTGGCATCACAGCTCACAGCAACCTCCAACTCCTGGGCTCAAGCAATTCTCCTGCCTGTGCCTCCCAAGTAGCTGAGACTACAGGCGCCTGCCACAACACCCAACTATTTTTTGGTTGTAGCAGTCGTTGTTTGGCAGGCTGGGCTGGATTTGAACCCGCCAGCTCAGGTATATGTGGCTGCCACCTTAGCTGCTTGAGCCACAGGTACCGAGCCTATAAAATGCTTTTTCTATGTCTATTGATATGATCCTATGGTTTTTGCCCTTCATTTTCTTCATGTGATATATCACATTTATAGGTTTTTGTGTGTTAAGACATCTTTACATTCCTGGGATATACCTCACTTGATCATGATGAATAACCCTTTCAGTGTGTTGTCCAATTCAATTTTCTCATATTTTGTTGAGGATTTTTGTGTCTATGTTCATCAAGGATATTGGCCTGTACTTTTCTTTTCATATAGTGTCTTTAGCTTTGGCAGCTTACAAGGGTAATGCTGAGCTTGTAAAATGAGTTTGGAAGCATTTCCTCTTCAATGTTTTGGAAGAGTTTAAGAAAAACAGAAATAATAGAAAAATGCTATTTTTTCTCTACATCTTTAGTGGAATTTGGCAGTGAAGCCATCAGGTCCTAGGCTTTTCATCAGTGGAACACTTTAACTACTTCAATCTCGTTATTGGTCTGTTCATATTTTTTATTTCTTCATGAGTCAATCTTGATAGGTTGTGTGTGTCTAGGAATTTATCTACTTCTTATAGGTTATTCAGTTTGATGAACTATAATTGTTCATAGTAGTCTTATAATTCTTTGCATTTCAATTGTAATGTATTGTAGACATTACAACTCATTACCAATTTGATTTGTGTCTCCTCTTTTTCTTAGGCTAACTTAGTCTAGTATGTCAGTTTTGTTTATCTTTTTTAAAAACTCCATTTTTTAATCTATCATTTGTCTTTTCTCTATTTAGTTTGGTTCTAATCTTTATTTCTTTCTGTCTACTAACTTTGACCTTAGTTTGTTCTTATTTTTCTAGTTCCTTGAGGTATAATATTGTTTAGTTGAGATTTTTATTTTCAATGTAATAGTTTGTGTTTAGCACTGCTTTTCCTGCATCCTTTTAAGTTTGGTACATTTTGTCTCCATTTTCATTTGTTTTAGGACATTTTTTAGTTTTCCTTATTTTTAGTTTCCATCTTTTTAGTTTCTTCATTGATCCATTCAAGAACATGTTCTTTAATTTCCACATATTTGTGAATTTTCTAAATTTCCCTCTGATTTTGATTTCTAGTTTCATACCACTGTGGCTGTGAAACTGTATATGATTTTAATCATTTTGTATTTGTTAAAACTTGTTTTGTGGGGCCTAACCTATAATCTATATTGGGGAATGTTTCTTGTGCACTAAAGAATGTATACTCTATTGCTTTTGAATGAGAAGATCTGTATACATCTATTAGGCCTAACTGGGGTCTAATGTTTCCATATTGATTTTCTTTTTTCTTTTTCTCTTTCATTTATTTTTGAGGGAATCTCACTTTGTTGCCCTGGGTAGAGTGCTGTGGCATCATAGCTCAGCAACCTCAACCTCTTGGGCTCCTGTGATCCTCTTGCCTTAGCCTCCCAAGTAGCTAGGACTACAGGTGTCCATCACAACACCTGGCTATTTTTAGAGACAGGGTCTTGCTCTTGCTCAGGCAATCCACCCCCCTTGGCCTCCTAGAGTGCTAGGATTATAGCACTCTGGGAGCCACTGCCCCCAGTTTCCTTATTTTCTATCTGAATGATCTTTCATTGGTGAAAATGGAATATTGCAGTCCCCTACTATTATATTGTAATCTAAATCTTCCTTCAGATCTATTTATATTTGCTTTAAATACTTAAGTGTTCAGATGTTGGCTGCATATATTTATAAAGGTTATACCCTCATGATAAATTGAACCCCTTATTATACTTTCCTTGTCTCTTTAAAGTTTTGACTTAATTTTTATTTTATTTAAGTATAGCTTCTCATTCTCTTTTGGTTTTCATTTGCATGGATTATCTTTTTCTCTCTCTTCACACTTCTTCGCAATCCTGACTTTGAGATGCACCTCTTATCCCCCCATCCCAGACCTTCCTGTCACATTTTTCCCTCATGGTTCTCTTTTTTATGCCATCCCCAGGCTGCTATGGGCTCCTGAGAGTCCAAGGAACAAGCCTGGAAGAGGGATTTGTGGGGAAATAGAAGAGGTTAACCATTTCCAAAGAAGAAACTGGTCTGGTGCCACATTGGTACCTTTCAGACAAGCTCTCAGGTTAGGAAAATAGCTTATGGATTCAAAGAAAATGCAAGAGATCTCATCAGAGACTTAGTAGAAGGTCCAACTGGGAGAATACTGTTTCAAAATTTGACATGGCAGCCTCCAGAAATTGGGCCTTAATGTTAAATCAATGACAAAATAATAAGGTTGATGTATAATGCTTTGTGATTTTCCATAAACTTTAACCCAGGGGATTATCACAACAATCCTGGGAGGTTGGAAAGCCAGATGTTCTCTCAAAGGAAGAGTCTGAAAATTAGGAAAGTTAACAACTTGTACAAAGTCAGGCCCCAAAATATTGCCTTCAAATCAACCTATACTACTTCTACTTGACACCACCACCTCATAGGCAGGATCCATTATCTAGCTCCATCAGTGCTTAATTCCCATGAGGATTGAAGTCTCCCACGCTCTTATTTACTTTCCATGGGTTTCTCCTCAGAAAGATGGGTTTTGAGGATTGGCTTTAGGAACTGATATTCTCAGCAATTGTAGACTTGAGACCTCATGAAAAGAGATATATAATTGTCCCTGGAAGAGCCTATGTTGAATAACAAAGGTTAGCTTTTAAAACACTCATTTTGTTTCTCTTCCTGCCATTGAGTTGATACTGAGTTCTTACTTTTCCCATTCTAAGCAAGCAGGAGACATCATTGATGGAAAAATGTGTCATTCTATGTTGATCTGAGTTCTGTGTTACTTCCATATTATTAATTTTTAAAGTTGATATATTTCCTACTGATTTTTCTCTGTTAAACTGAAGGAATGTTTTGGGTTTTTTTTTGAAAGAGTGGTTTAATGCCAGTGTTTCTCAATTGTTATTTCAGATAGTTCTCTGCTATAAAGGGGCACAGAATCTCACATCTTTGGACATAAGTATGTTCTATACAGTAGGATTCTGTTCCAAGAGTAGAAACATTGCTTTCCAGGTCAGCGCCAGCACAAAGGAAGGCTCAGCCCAGAGTCATCTATTCTAGGAAGGCAGCTGCTAAGCAAGCTTTGAAGGCTGGTTCCCCTCACATGTCCTGATCTCTCTTTATGAACCAATTAATGACCCATGAATCACAGTGTTTGACATTGTTACCTTACAGAGTCCTTACCACACCTAGGTAGATGGACTGTGAACTTTTTCTTTTTTTTTTTTTGAGACAGAGTCTTAAGCTGTCATCCTGGGTAGAGTGCCATGACATCACTGCTCACAGCAACCTCAAACTGTTGGGCTTAAGTGATCCTCTTGCCTCAGCCTCCCAAGTAGTTGGTACTATAGGTTCTTACAATACTGGCTATTTTTTGGTTATAGTTGTCATTGTTGTTTTGGCAGGCCCAGGCTGGATTAGAACCCACCAACTCTGGTGTATGTTGCTGGCGCCTTAGCCACTTGAGCTACAGACTCCGAGCTGACTGTGAAGCTCTAGTCTCTGCTCTTCCTTTTGCCCACCTAACTTGTTCTAAACAGAGATGTCCTAATCTCTCCTGAGAGTTCTCTTTCCTGGTATCTCTCCATTCCAATAACAGATTTGGAACAGAGGGAGTAGAAAAAGGAGGAGTTTAGAGTTCTCTTACCTGATTGATTTTTTTTTTTTTTTGAACAATGGGATATATGTATTCCCCTGAATACAGTAAACAGACAGACTGATGACTCCAACTCCATAGGGGGGGGAAAAAAAAAATGAAGCTGATAGAATCAGGTGTACCTGCCCAAATAAACTTGCCCTGCCCAGGCAGGGTCAGACTCATGTCCCTCCCAGGAAATAGGAATGCCACCAACCCTGGCTGCCCTAACCCTTTAAATCCCTGTCCTCCATAGCCCACATGTGGATTTCTCCCTAGTCAGGAATCTTACCCCACCTGCCTCCAGGTGGAATAAAAACCACTTTAATTGCATGAATTGGATCTCCGTCTTCCTTTCATCTCATGGAATGATTTTATCCTTGGGTCTGGAACCTTTCAGAAGCAATGCCCCAGGGCTCACTGAAGTACAGAAGCAACCAGCCAAAATTCTCCATTATCTAAAGCACATTGCTACTTAAGTTAGCTGAGCAGAGAAAATACCTACTCCAGGTTTAGAGTTACAGACCTACATCATGGAGCCATGGAACAGTCACAAAGGGTTCTTGAGTGTGGGGGAGGGGACAAAGAAAGGAAGGTCAATCTAAGACCCATTTCTCACCATCTAGACTAGTAGATCTCACCACCCTGCATGGTCACTAGATCTCTCTTTCTCTGGTTCTCCATTTTTTACCTAGAAATCTTTCAGCATATCATGTATATATGTACACCTCTTAGTACTAATTTATCTTTATCCCCATTGTGACCCAGATGTGTGCTGTGTTTCCCTTTCATCCTTGGAGATATAGGTGTGGACTCTACCATGCTCACAGCCTTTGGAGATCTGAAAATCTCCCAGGAATTACCAGGCACTATTTTTAATACCTTTTTAAGAAGTATAATACACAGACAAAATTGCAAATATCTTCAACATACAGCTTGGTGAATTTTCACAAACTGAATACATGATAAATTAGCACCCATGTCAAAAACCAGGCTGTTCCCAGGATGCAGGACCTTACTTAGTCTTCTTCTCCCTCACTACCTGCAGTCATCTCTCCTGTTGTGCTCCGAGCATAACGACTCTTGTAAATTCTGATAGAACCTAGATTAATTTTGCCAAGCACACTTTTATGACTTTTGTATGTATTTACTCATTTAATCTTCACAATAATCACAATAATAATCACAATAGTATGAGTTAAATACTGTAATTGTCCCTCTATTTCAGTGAGGTATCTAAGGAATATAGAGGATTAATGTTATTTGCCGAGGTCACACTGCCAGTAAATAGTAGAGCCAGGATCAACTCAGGAAATCTGACTGCAGAATCACATTCTTTAACCACCAACCTATGCTGTGTAAAATATCATGGCAGGCTGGAGCAACATTCCAAATCAATACACTTGGATATGTTGAAGAATAAGTACTTACCTCCTCTTAGCACTTTACATATTTCAAACATACTGTTTTAATTGCTGTCCCCTCACCTGTGGCTCAGAGCACTGTGGGAAGGCCTGAGGCTCTGAAAGGAGGGACTTGCCCAATGGTTACAAATGTTAAAGAGCAAAGTCAAATTTGAACCCACAGTAGGTAGAAAATTAATGGCATTATTTCCTTCTCCATTTCACAGAGACCAGAAGGAAACTGAGGCCATGAGAGGTCAAATGAGTAACAGTTGCTTGTCTTCAGTTGATTCAGCTCAGCACTCTGCATGTGGTTGTTGCTAAACTTGTGTAAAATCCTAGTCTGTCCTTATCTTTGTACTGAATGTTTAGATGCAACTTGACCTTTCAGATTCCCTGAAGGAGCTGGGTTCTCAACTGCACTCATGCAGATCACAGGGGATTTCTCTTGACCTGGGCAGATGCTGTGTGAAGATGAAAACAGAATCAGGGAGATAAGCAAGGAGCAGGGCAAAGAGGGAGCAGGCTCTCTGTGAGTTTGGGGATCCAATAGGATGACTTATGGATCACTTGACCTGTCCTTACAGCCTACAGCAATTTGGGGAGAGGAGAGAGTGGCATCCACTTAGTGCTAGGGGGCATAAGGGTTTCCATCAACACACCAAATTTCAAATCCTAGCTATAGAAGCCATTAGTTGTGCACTCTAGATGGGTCATTTCATCTCTCAGGACTCCTCTTTTTTCATTTATAAAATACCATTGATAGTATAAAATAGTATTACTGCTTACCTAAATGACAGACTAAACAGGTCATCTATTGCTTTACCTTATAGATGGCACAAATGGTGCCATTAACACATTTTCTTTTCCCTATGTCCTGTCTTTTTTAAACTATCTTTCCTTGATAGAGTAAGTATCGAGATCTAGAGTATCCATGAGATCTTACTCACTTGCAAAGTAAAAATGAAATAAAAAACAGTGTTTACTTGGAATGACTTCTTAGTGTTGGATGATTTCATCAATCTTGCATGATTGACAGCAAGGCCTAACTTAGATGCATTCAACAAGGAGAAAAGAACACTAAATATACAGGTAGAACCGGCTCTGAACTTCATTTCTACCACTCCCAACACCCCACCTGGAGTGGCTGGGTAAGTCTGAAGGGATCACTTCTACAATCTCGGACACTGAGTATAGACTCTTCAATGAGTCAAAACTTACCATTTTCAGAGAACCATTGACTTTCATTCCCTTTGTTTCCTTGAATTGGAACAAGCTCTAATGAAGTCTCCTGGGTCCCAACACAATGTCCTTCTTTATAAATGGATCTCTCTGCTACCAGTTTCCCATTCTTGTATTCCAATTTTTTTTTTTCCTTTTTTGAGATGTAACTACTCTTTTTTGTTTTCTCCTTCTCTCCATCAGTATCTTCTGTCCATGGTAACTGCTTATTTTAGCCAGGCTCATATCCCCCTTCTTATTATGAATGACTTGATTTGTTCCTAGATCTGTGAATATTTCATCTTATTCCATCCACAAATACCCTGAGTACAGAAGGAAAATAAATAGGGTGATTACTTTCTCTCTTGTTTTTACTTTATTCATAGGGTTATTGTGTTTATTATCCATATGAAACTTTTCTTTTTTTTTTTTTTTTTTTGTTTTTTTCTTTGTGACAGAGGAGCCTTAAGCTGTTGGCCTGGGTAGAGTGCTGTGGCATCACAGCTCACAGCAACCTCCAACTCCTGGGCTCAAGGAATTCTCCTGCCTCTGCCTCCCAAGTAGCTGGGACTACAGGCGCCTGCCACAACAACAATGCCTGGCTATTTATTGGTTGCAGCCATCCCTGTTGCTTGGCGGGCCCAGGTTGGATTCGAACCCACCAGCTGGGGTGTATGCGGCTGGCACCTTTGCTGCTTGAGCCACAGGTGCCGAGCCCATATGAAACTTTTCTAATAGATGTTTATTGTTTGTTGAGATGAGGGACTGGTATTGCTTTCTTTTTATGCTAATTTATTTAAAAACCCTAATAATACTAAAAAAGCAACAAAACTTCGAATTCATCTAAGAGGAGGAGAAGTAGTTAAGAACATCATTTCCCAGGCAAATGGTCTTAAAACTTTAGTCACCTCCAATTCCTTGTCTCTCCATAATGATTGCCAAATTTAATCCTATTTCTCTTTTCAGTATACTTTAAATGCTTTATTTCAGTCCCTTATTACATCATACCAACTTACTACAAAACTGTCTCCCTGGGTTAGCCTTTTTTCTATCATCTCATCCCTATCCAATTGAATTTATGCATATTGCCACAATGATCCTTTAAAATTAGAGATCTGATCATTTTATACCCCTAACAGCATTGGCATCTAGTCTTCTTAGTCAAGTCTATAGTTCCTATTTTATATTTAGTCTTATCCATAATTTCCATCTAACTTGTTTACTATCCTGATATTTCATCTCTTTCTTTCAAAGGACTAAACCACTATTTCTACTAAATAACCTGAAGTTTTTTCTCCCTTCTATTTTTATATCATGTTTTACATCTCAATATCTATCAGACATGTCTGCCTGATCAAATATTATGCATTCTTTGGTGCCAGTTCAAACACCTCTTACTTCAAAGATGCCTTCTCCAATCTTTGCAATTAGATATGCTCCAACTTCCTGCATCTTAGCAGCAGTTTATTTGAAATCCTTTTGTAACATGCTATTTTTGAATTATGCTTATTATTTATCTAATCTCTCCCTTTTCCCCAACTCCAGTAAATAAAATGGCATTGGAGGGCAGGACCATCCATTTTATAATATCAAGGTATTCCGTAAAGCACTCATCACAGCATTTTGCACTTTTCAAATGTGTTGTGTGATATTGAGTCTAGATGATAGTTTAATGTGGCATGTAGCCTTAGGTAAAGTAGTTTTTCTTTATTAATTGAATAAAAGCTTGTTAGTCCTTCCTATGTGCTAGATGCTATGAAGATAGAGGAAGAGAATACATATTCAAGACTCAAGGAATGTTTGTCAAGTTAATGAGCCACATAAATAAAGCACGATAGTAAGTGTTTGCTGGGATAAGAATTATTACAAGTGAACCAGACTTAATTCCTGTGTCAAGGTGCATATAGTATAGTGAGGAGATAGGTATGTACATATATACGCCACCATGGGAGGGCAGAGGTGGAAAGGTAGAGATGGAAAATTCTGATAGAATATGTATTGCTTGAGGATAGTATAAAATGCTATCAAGATACCTAGGCCAGTCTCTGTTATCAAAGTCTGAGGGAGCCCTTCTGAAGGGAAGACTTCCTGAGCATTGGGGTATGTGTAATATATATGTATAAGATAATAGATGTTTTAAAATATTTACCAGCAAAAATATGTGTATATTTTAACAGTTATGACATGCTAATTAGCAGTAACTCAGCTGTGACATCACTGAATTGCCTGTAATGTTTTGATTTACAGAAGTTTGTACCTTGCCAATTGTGCTTTTGGGATACTATTGACTGCTCCTTCACGCCCCAGAAGTTTGATTACAGCATTATCATACGTGGCCCACTCCTCCAAAATCACAATGTCATCATTGTTCTAAAAAGAATAATCATTCAGGAATCCATCCTAGAATATATCAACTGTTTTGCATGGAAACAAGGGTCAGCCTGCTAGGAGAAGAGTCTTCTGCTGTAGGAAATAAAGAGATTCAGATCAGATTCCTCCAAGACCAAAGGACTCAGATTCTGAACACCCCACAACTATCTCTTTGAACTATACATTGCTGAAAAACCAAAACAACTCTTGGTTAATATTCAATGAGGAACAGAGAAGACAAAAGAAATCCATAAATATAAGCTTCTAGTTAATACATCAGGTTTCTGCCTGGGTTAGGGCAGAAATTATGAGATCCAAAAACATTAGATTCTTACTTTACCTGAAACCTAGGTTTACCTACAGGATACACCTTTTCTTGTGGCTCCCCCTCAAAATGGACATTGGTATCATGTCCATCTTCCATGTACCAGAAAGGGGGAAAGGAAGGGTCTGTGTTCTCCTGTCTTCCCTCACCTCCTTCCAGGATAGCCATCTTCCACCTCATAAAAAAACTCCCTTCCTGCACCAACTTATACAACCCAGTTCTGTGTTCTAGATTTCACTTTATCAGCCATCTACCAATGTCCCAATTATGCCATCACACTATCTGATGATTATCAACTAGCCCAGAAGGCCCAGCATCAACCAAGGAAAACCAAATGGCAATGTTAGAAAGCAGGACAGTTTAGCATTTAAAGACTTAACTCTAAAGCTGGACAGACCTGTCTTCAAATCCTGGCTGTTCTGTTTCCTATCTTTATGACTTTGGATAAATTGTGTCATATATCTAAATTTTAATGTATTCATTTGTAGATCATACTTGTCCGTTTGGGATCATACTTGTTTTATAGATATTATGGAGACTAAATTGAATAATAAATGTTCATCTTTCCCATAGTACCTTGCAGCAGTGTCAACATTCAATAATGTTAGGCATTATTTGTAATCCTAGCATTACTAGCATTACTAATAGCAGTGTTGTTTCTGGGTCCCTATCATTATTCTCATCTTCAATGATCTTTGTCTTAGCTCACCTTCAGCAATCTACTCTCATGGTTACTCTTTAAGGCATCATTTTTTCCTCATCCAGCAGATAGCCTAAATCATCTTTATGAAGATGATAGAGGTGCTCAGGTATGAAATTCACCAACTTCCTGGCTTTTAACATGCAAAATCATCTGTTTGAAAATCCTATCATTTTAGTTTTATCCTTAGTTAATTATCTAGATCATCTGGTCCAGAAAGGTAACATTATCTAAGATCTTATGTATAGCCACCTTCTCCTTGCTACTGTATCCAAAGACGAGAGTGAGGCCAGCATGTTTGTTCCTTGGATCCCCCTTTGCAGGGCCTCACCTGTTGCCTGTGTCCTTTCTGGTCTAGGGCAGTAATGGCTCCCCACTATTGCTAGCTCCTGGATGCTTCACCACCTCTTTCTGTAATCTCTTAGCTCAGCTATGCCAGTCAGCTTTAGCTAAATTATATTGCAGTCAAAAACTTTTCTATACTTTCAATCACTTTCAACAAATAGAGTTAATTTCTTATTGCTTTTACATACCTAGACTGTGTTGGCTCCAACATTCAGTCTGATGAATATCTGAGAAATTGCTTGAGGGAAAAAGAGAAGGTGGTATACGAGATGACAATTCTTAAATCTCCTTAAAAGCAGCAGATACATGTATCATTTTCTACCAAACTTCATAGGCTGAAGTAAGCCATATGTGCAATTCTGAAATGTATGCTGTAAAAAGTCTAATTGGCCCTCAGCAAGGACCCTGGTGTGACAGACAGACTCTAAGGTAGTCCCCGATAATCCCCACCTCTTGATATTCATCCCTTGTGTAGTCCCCTTGAATGTGGACAAGAACTCTGACTCACTTTTGCCTATGGCAAAGTTGATGGGACGTCATCCTGAGACTACATCACATAATACTATATCCTCTGTTTTCCTAGTAGATCCTCTTCCTGATTTGGATGAAAGTTGAAAGCTGCACTGTGGAGAGAGAATTCCAAGGACAGGGAACTGAGTGTGGCTCACGGTGATAGCCAACAATGAAAAAATCCTCAAGGAAATGAATTCTGCCAGTCACTTGAGTAAGCTTGGAAGCAGATCCTTTTTCAACTGAACATTCAGATGAGACCCCAGTCTTGTCCGACAACTTCATTATAGCTTTAGAAAAACAGCAGAGCAAAGTACTTAGCTAAATTGTACTTGGAATTCTTATCCATAAAATCTGTAAGATAATAAACACGTATTTTTTAAGTCATAATTTGTGGTAATTTGTCATGAGACAATACCTAACTAATACACCCATTCAAGGGTTCTGATAGGAAAGAACAGTAAATAGTTTTGAAAAATAATTCCATCTGCATAGTCCATTTTCCTGGATATTCACAAATATTTACCCCCTTTCCTTTAGAATGAAAATATCCTCACCCCCTCTTTAAGTGATACAACCAACATTTTCATCATCTTGGCCAAATACTCAAAGCCCCAGATCTCATGATAGTTTCTACATAAGTTTCAGATGTATCTTTTAATTGGGAGACCTATAAACTAAAAATCACAATTTATTTACCCCCACACCCAGCATTCAGTGAAGGAATAAAGGACAGGATACCCATGATGAACATGTACATTTGGAAATAGAAAGAATGGGAGGTTGAGGTAAATCTCTTACTATGATGACCACTAATGAGCAACTCCTTCTGCTGTTCCTCTTGAATCTGAGCTGGCCCTCTGACTCATTTAAATGGTAGAGTGCTGCAGAAGTAATTTTATGTTGTTCCTGTCCTCAGCCTTAAAAAGGACTGACAGCTTCCCATTTTCCACTCCTAGGATCCAGTCACCATTGAAGAGGTATGATGGTCCCAAAACTAAGTCCTCACTTAGGGAGGCCTAAGTGAGCCACTTGTAGAGGCTACATGGAGGAAAGTCAAAGTGCTCCAAATGACACCCTTACATAAGATGTTAGCTCACAGCAAGGACCAACTGCCACCATTTCAAACATTCTAAATCAGTTGAACCTCCAATAAGCCATCTTGGACATTCCAAACCAGTTGAGTGTTCAGATGACCATAGCCATAGTTTATACCATGTAGAGAACTACCCAGGTGAGCCCCACTAACACAGAGACACATAAGCAGCAATAAAATGATGTTGCTGATCGAAGCCACTAAGTTATGGGTGACTGTTACCATCCACTGAGCAATCTTAAAACTCCCTACAGATGAGATTACTCATGAAAGGATGAAATTTAAATTTTATAATATGCAATATTCCCTTAAGAAATCAGCTTCCTAAATCTCACAAATAGTTCACAGGAGGTATGGGGAGGAAGAACTAAGTTAACATAAAAATGCCAACAAGCAAGGCAAGTGGCACAGCCCTGAGAGCAATTGGCCTAATAGTTCTATCTGTATGTGAGAGACCTCAAGACAGCAACAGAAGTAACAGTTGTGGTAATGGTGCCATAGCCTGAGGAGCAGCACAGGGACCTGGCTGGCCTGTCCATCTTGGACCTTGTTCTTATGGTGTCTGCATAATTATTAACTCTTTGGCATGAGCTTCAGGACAAGTAGTGTGGGTGCTCAGGCAGTAAACTTTGTCAGTAAATTATTACAAAACAATGGCATACATGTGGGCATTGCAATAAAGCTTGTCAGGGAGTTTTTTTAATTTGTCAAAGAGTTCTGAACCTCCAGTTTTGAAAATTGCTGTATCATTGCTAATCAAATAACCACAGATTAAAAATAAAGAAATTAAATCTGAAATGATCCAATTCAAGAAATTTTTATATAAGGCTTTTGATAAATAAACCGGTAATACAACAATTAAAATTATTTTTTCATTCTAGTTGAACAGACAGCAATTAAAAAAAATAGATGTTTTGCATTATAACTTAAAGGCATTTTCAACTTCTTATATTAACTCTACAAGACAGAAATTTTCTCCCCCACCTATTTTATGTGCTATTGATGTCATGATTTACAACTATTTATCTTATGTATTTATTAGGATTATTTAGTTGTAGTTGTTTTTAATGCTTTTTATCTTTTATCTTTTTTTATATAAATGTTCATAGCAGCCTTATTTATTTGTTTATTTTATTATTTTATTTTTATTAAATCATAGCTGTATCTTTTAGCTTTTATAACCTATTATAAAATCAATTCGCCCACTACTGTTATGGTAAAATATTCTTTTTTGCCTATATATTTACCTTTACAAGTTTTTTATGCCTTTGTGTTCTTGTTTAGCACTTTCATTTCAACTTAAAGAACTCCCCTTACCATTATCTGTAAGGCAGGTCAAGTGATGATAAACTTCCTTAGCTTTTCTTTGTCTGAGAAAGTATTTCTCTTCCTATCAATTTTGAAAAATAGTTTTGCCAACAGAGTATTCTTGGTTGACAGGGATTTTTTTTTTTTTCCACAGCACTTTGATTATATCATCCCACTCCCTTCTAAGTTTCTGCTAAAAAAATCTTCTGATAATCTTAAAAAGGTTCTCTTGTATGTTACAAGTCCTTTTCCTTTTGCTGCTTTCAGTATTAACTAAGTTTTGACAATTTGATTATAATGTGTTTTGGAGTCAGTCTCTTTGGATTCCTCATATTTGGTGCCATTTCTGCTGTGTGTATATGTATTTTTATTTCTTTTTCCAGGCTTAGGAAAGTTTTCAGCTATTATTTCTTTTAATAGGTTTTCTGTCCCTTTCTCTCTCTTTTCCTGAAATATTTAATGTACATGCTGTTCCTTTTGATAGTATTCCATAAGTTTCTTGAGTGTTCTTCACTCTTTTTCATTTTTTTTCCTTTTTGCTATGCAGATTGTATGATTTCCAACGACCTTCGGGTATGCTGACTATTTCTTCTACTTAATCAAGTCTGTGGTTAAAACCCTCATACTGAATTTTTCAATTCCATCATTGTAATCTTTGTTCCAGAATTTCTATTTTATTCTTTTTTATGGTCTCTTGGTGGAACTTATAATTTTGTTCTTGTATCATTTCCCTGATTTTGTCTGGCTATTTCTCTCTGTTTTTGTAGATCATTCAGTTTCTTTAAGATAACTATTTTGACAGCTGTGTGTTGTGGCAGGCACCTGTAGTCCCAACTACTCAGGAGGCTGAGGCAAGAGAATCCCTTCAGCCCAAGAATTGGAGGTTGCTGTGAGCTGTGACACCATGGCACTCTACCAAGGGTGACAAAATAAGACTGTCTCAAAAAAAAAAAAAAAAAAAAGATAACTATTTTGAATCCTTTGTCAGGAAGTTCACAAATCCCCATCTTTTTAGTGTTGGTTACTGGTATTTTATTTTGGATTTTTGGTGGTGTCGTGTTCCTCTAATTGTTTGTAATTTCCTTGTGGATTTATGTTAATGTTTGTGCATTTAGAGAAGGAGGCACCCATTCCAAGCTTTACAGGCTGGCTTCATCAGGGAAGGTCCTTCACCAGACTGTCCAAAAATTCTGAGTGAGCTATCGGGGCCCATGGGTAGGCTTACTGTGCTGGTATCTGTGTCAGCAGATGAGTTGGCTTTGTATCTGGGTCTACAGGGTTGAACCAAGAGCCTAGGTCCACTGGGGCTGAACCTGGTGTGGAGGTCTAGTGTGGTAGACATAGAACCTATGGCCTTGGGGCCATCTTGAAGCCTGAGTCTATGGAAGTTAGCCTGGTTTGTGACTGGGTCTGGAGCCTAAGTCCATGGGTGGGCTTGGTTCTGTGTATATGGGGGCCAGTCTGGAGCCTAGGTCTGCTGGGGCAGTCTTGGAGCCTGTATTCATGGAGTTGGCCAATGCCAGGTCCTTCTGAGGTGGACCTGGATCCTGAGTATGCTTGAGTGGTCCTAGACTCTGTGTTCACTGAAACTTGGGGCCACAGAAGCCAGCATGGAACCTAGGGCTATAGGAGGCCTGAATGGCACTGAGGCCACTTTGCAGCCTAGAGAAGGCCTAGAGCTTGAGTATATAAGGGATAGCTTAAAGCCCAAGTCCATGGGGGCCAAACTAGCTGTGGGGTGGGCCTGACTCAGAATCTTTCTCTTGATTTGGCATTAACTTGGTTGTTATAGAGAAGTGATTGTCTTGCAGAACTCTATAAGTTACTTTAGCTAGATTTTGGTTATTTTAATGTTTCTATGGAGGAATGAGGGCTTGGAACTTCCTAGTCTGGTATCTTGCTGTATATCCAATTAATTGATTTTTAAATATAAATATGATCTTATCTCTTTAAATTAAAATTTAGTTGGATATATTATTCTTTTTATGTTTTAAATGGATCTTGTACTTAAACCAAGCAAACTAGTACTGATATCATCATGATTCACCCAAATACAACATATCTTTCTACAAATATTAATGAACAAATTAGGAGTTACAGTAAAATACAGAGCCAAAGGGGGCAGAGGAAATTGATGAAGTGCTTTCTAGGTAACACTTTGCTGAACAATTGAGATTTTTAGTAAGTAAAGCATCCCATTCCTCAAATAACTAAAGTAGACCTCCATTTGATCTCACAATCCCACCACTAGGCATCCATCCAAAAGAAAAAAAGACATTTTACTATAAGGACACCTGCACTCAAATGCCTGAAGCAGCACAATTCACAATAGCAAAGATGCAGACCTAAGTGCCCCTCAATACATAAATGGATTAATAGACTGTGGTATATGTATGTCATGGAATACTATTCAGCCCTAAAAAAGGTGGAAATTTTGCATCCTTTTTAACAACCTAGATGGATTTGGAGAACATTCTCCTCTGTATCACAAGATTGGAAGAATAACCCAACCCTCACAGGCACTCAATACCAATGTAAAAGTAGAAGATTACCAATCACAGCCCCACATGAAAGAAAATCTCAATTAAATTCAAGAAGTGGGGCAGAAAGGGTTCAGTAGCTCCCCACCCAACAAGCATAATGCATGGATACAAGGCACATTCCCTGGGTATAGGGCTCAGCCACAACTCTGACCTTAACCTTTCATGTATAAATTATATAACCTAACGGTTTGTACCCTAATATCAATCTGAAAGAAAAATAAGAGATATCTTTGCCTTCAAAGTATTCATTTGTGAGGAAAAAAAAAAAAAAGTAAAACCTCCCAATCTCAGACAATGGGATGGGAATAATCCTTTACACACCTTTGTACTTTTTACTTCCTATTCTTGTGGTTAGATTCTAAATTCTAAAGCTATCCAGACTAGGATTATATCTACTTATCTATAGCTAGAGACATCTTCTATCATGTCCATGGCAGCTAAGGTTACTAGAACCTCTAATTAGATTCCAATCATGCAATAGGCACACTGAGAACTAGAATAGAGGGAGAATGCTTAGCTCTAAGATAAGAAAAATCATATTATTTTTATATTCATAGGATTTAATTGTCTGAAATTTGATTGATAGATTGATTTTGAGAGAGAGTTTCGCTATGTTGCCCTCAGTAGAGTGCTCTAGTGTCATAAATCACAGCAACCTCAAATTCTTGAACTCAAACAATCTTCTTGCATTAGCCTCCCAAGTAGCTGGGACTATAGGCACCTTCCCCAATGCTCAGCTAGATATATATATATATCTACATACATATATACAGTGGGGGGTTCTTGTTCCTGCTCAGGCTAGTCTCGAACTCCTGAGCTCAGGTGATCCACCTGCTTCCACCTCCCAGAATCCTAGGATTACAGGCATAAGCCACCCTGCCTGGCCTGATATTTGATTTAAAATATATGTATATATGTTCATAAGAAAGTGGTCAATAATATTTCTTTATTGTTAGCTGTCAGATTTCATTCAAGACTTATCAGAGGCAATTATATAAGCTGCACAGTGGGGGAACTGTTGTCCCCACATCTCTCTGGTGCAGAGCCAGTGTGTTGGAGTTTCCTGGAGGGAATTGTATCAAGGCCCACCTGAGTCAGTTATATATATACTATGTACATATTCATATCTGCATTTCTAGCCCAGACACCTCCATTCAGTAGTCTTTTTGTTGATGGCCTTGGATGGGGCATTTTTCTACTTTTGACTCAGTCAACTTTATTCCTAAACTTTTTTCTCTCTCCTCTCAGCCCATGATTCATAAAGAGGGGGGATAATTTTTTGCTCAGAGCTTCTCAGGAGAATGGAACCCTTACCCAGTTTCATGGAGGGTGGGAGACCAGGGGAAGCACAGATAATAAATAGAAGTAGCATAAAAATATATCAGACTTGAACAACATGATTAGTGGACTTATTTTAATTAGCTTGTATAGACACCAGACCCCCAACCTGAAGAATGCATATTCCTTTCAAATGTGCATTCAACTTACATCTTAATAGACCACATGATGGGCAAAAATGAAAGACTCAGAAGAATTTCTGATTGGAGTTCAAATGGAAATCACTGCTAGAAAAATTGTGGGAAAAATGCCCCTAAGTTGGAAAATATACAATATACTGCAAACTACCTCCAAAAGGAAATTTTGATAAAAATTATAAAATGTTTCACATTGACAAATGATAAAAATACAGCATATTAAATTTTTAAAACGCAACTGACGATGTGCTCAAGTACTAAATATGGTAGAAAGTAAGAAAAGTCAAGTAAAAACTGTCAGAATCAACATTTTTAGAACTTTATTGACTGTTAGTCAAATATTAAAAGCAACCAAATAAATGCTGAATAATGAAAAAGGCAACTAAACAATGAACAAAAGCAGCAGATATTCCTCAAAAACACTGTAACACAAGTGAACAATCTACATTTACCTAGTGTGAAAGATAACAATTGAGGAAAGCAGTAAAGCATTTTTTAAAAAGCACTTTGAATTCTTTAATTTCTCTGCCCTGATTTCTTTAATTTCTTTAGGAAATTAGGGCATTCAAAGTACTTGTCTGTATTATAAATTTATAAAGTCATGTGCATGCCCAGGACAAGACATATGCTCAGGGTATTACTCAGGTCCTGTGCCCTGGGCAAGAATGGTACTAATCTCCCTAGAGAACAAGGCCCTCCCGCGGTATTAGCTGGAACAGAAAAAAGGCCTGTTGTCCACACACCAAAAACCATCCCTTAGGGATTTTAGTATGTATATAGGCATAAGATATGGTAGTTGTCTTATGACATTGAGGCAAGCTATTAGTTAAATTGACGTGGGGGTGGTGCATCCTAAGAACTTTACACAATCTTCACCAGGTGTAACTATTTTAAGATGGATATAAAATATATCCCATTCCTTAGTCCATCTTGCAGGTCCCTGCCCTTACAAATCCTGATAGGTGAGATTCCTTTTTCTGTGGTGGAACACAGTGAAATTCCTGAGCATTTCTAAAGGAATACAGACTCCTATTAAACAAGATGTAAATACCTGGTCTACATGAGTTCTGCCTGCTAGACAAAAATCAGATACATTCATAACATTCTTAGCCAACTAAGTCCAAATATTTTCAACCCATTGGAAGGGTATCATGTCTTGTCCATTCCCCAAAGTCCCCAAGGTCAGAAGAGCTATGAAGAGGAAGAGAGTGAGTCTCCTGGCCGTGTCTTAATCTTGATCTTTCTATCACCAACCAGTTCTTTCAGGTGTTGGGCACTGCATCCTGTTCTGCTGTGTCCATCAACGGGTAAAGCTTCACTCAGGTGTGATAAGTCCTGGTTTAATTGTGGTAGGAGTAGTGAGCAGGACATCCCAAGGATCAGTCCATTTCCCTCTAACTGGTCATCTGCCCTGTTTCTCCAAATTTTGAGAAGGATCTGGTCTCCAGACTGGAAGGGGTGCAGATTTCCAGTTGGGGTTAGGGCAGAGCTGAGGAGAGAGAATTATAGATTAAAGACAACACCTGTTGAATGTGCTACACATGCGTTTGTACCCTAAGATCACACTCTGCCTAAAAAGGAATTAGGACTGAGACTGCCTGGAAGGGTCTTCCACACACAATTTCAGAGCTTAACTTAAGCCTGAAGTTAAGCTTAACTTTAAGCCTGCTTCGAGGGCAGCGGTTCTCAACCTGTGGGTTGCTATCCACAGGAACTGTATTAAAGGGCCGCAGCATTAGGAAAGTTGAGAACCACTGTTCTAGGGGCTACCTGCACTTCAACTAAGGCACCAAGCAATACCTGATTCCAACGTAAATGGGTTTCTTGACACAGTTTGGTGAGATGTTTCAACTGTGATTCATCTTCTCCACTTTCCCAGATGACTGAGATCTCCATGCAGTATTTAGTCTCCACTGTATTCCTACAAAACTTGCTTACCTGTTGGGTTACTTCAGCGATGAAGGAGGGTTCATTATCACTCTGGAGGGTTTTCGGGAGCCCATATTGAGGAATTATTTCTTTCAGAAGTACCTTTATAACCTCTGCTGCTCTCTCAGTCCAGGCTGGAAATGATGCCACCCAGCCTGAGAAATTGTCTACAAAGACTAAGAGATACTTTAAGCTTTTGGAAGAGGGCGTTTGGGTAAAATTCAACTGCCGATCTTGAAAGAGGACTGCCTCTTGGTGTTGTAGCGGTTTCCTTTGTTTGTTCTGTCTTTGCATTGTTTTTCATGCACAGTAGACATGGGGAGGTGATATCTCTGATGATCTGGGTGAGTTGTCTGCTTGTTATCCATGAACAGATGAATTCTGCCAGAGACTCCTAGCCATAATGGGTTATTTCATGTACTCACTGGAGGGTTTGAGGTACCATGTTCCATCTGGGGTAACAGATTCTTCCCTAGTCATTCATCAACCACCCTCCTCTTTCTTTTTGGAATCACTTTTTCTGTCCACTTTTGGTCTGCTTTGTCATAGGAGGCCCAGATCTGCCAGGTTCACGTGGGGGGAGGGGGGCATCAAAGGAGCCACTACCTCCATCCTTGCAACTTGCTTAGCTGTCAAATCTGCTAAGTGGTTTCCTTCTGCAGTCCAGTCCGTCCCCTCTGGTGACCTGGACAGGGTATAACTGCCACTTCACAGGAAAGCAAAACGTCTTACAACAGGTGAAGGACTTCTGGAGCATTTCTGATCTCCTTCTTTCCTGTTGTCAACAGCCCTCTTTCTTTCCAGATGGCATGCCATATTAAATAGGAGTACTTTGAGTCAGTATAAATGTTAGCCACTTTATCTTCTAACAAGAGCCCTCATTAGTGCTATCAATTCAGCTTTCTGGCCTGAAGTTCCTGGAGGAAGGGCTTTCATTTCATTTCTTGCATAGTTATTGCATAGCTAGCTCTCCACGTTCCTTTTTCCACATAACTGCTTCCATCTACAAAGTCTAATCTACTCCTTCAAAAGGGCAATCTGAAAGATCAGGGTGGCTTGAAAACACCTGTTCAATCACTTCAAGGCACTGATGCTCAAGGGCTCCTGGCTAGGGTCAGGAAGAAGAGTGGCAGAGTTTAATCTGGCCACTGCTTCCAAAGTCACTCCCAGACTGTCAAGGAGGATTGCCTGATATTTCTCCATCCATCCAGCTGTCAGTACCGCTGAGGAATATAGATTGTGACTGGTTGCCCCAGTGTAAATTTCTTTGCCTCTTTTAAGAGGTTGCTACTGCCCTGAGGCAGGCTGGCCAGCGTGAGGCTATAAACTCAAGTTGTTTAGACAAATAAGTAACTGGTGGAGGTGTGGCCTGATCTTCTGGAGAAACATCTCCAGCCCTAGTCCTTGTTTTTCATAAACACACAAATAAAATGGTTTTGTCAGATCTGGCAGTCCCAGTGTGGGTTCCTCAGTCAGTAACTGTTTAAGCCGTTCAAAGACTCTCTCACATTCTTTGCCCATGTCAGAGGCTCCTCCTCAGATCCCTTTAGGACCTCACACAAGGGCTTTACAATGAGACCATAATTTAGAATCCAGATCCTACAAAAACCCACCATTCCTAGAAATCTCTTCAGCTGTCTTCTTGTATTGGGTCTTGGGATGTGTAGGATCAACTCCTTCCTGCTTCCAAGCAGGCTGCACTGCCCAGCTCAAACAAGAACCCAGGAAGGTTGATTGGTTTGATGTAACCACATCAGATTGTACTTTTTAAAAAATCAACACATTGTACCCCACATATGCATAAATGTATTCATGATCTATGTGTATCTGACTTAATAAAAAAAAAAAAGAACCTAAGAAGACTCGTACCTGTAGCTCAGTGGCTAGGGTGCCAGCCACATACACCGGAGCTAGCAGGTTGGAATCTGGCCTGGGCCTGCCAAACAACGATGACAACTAAAACCAAAAAATAGCCGGGCATTATGGCAGGTGCCTGTAGTCTCAGCTACTTGGGAGGCTGAGGCAAGAGAATAGCTTAAGAGTTTGAGGTTGCTGTGAGCTGTGACGCTGTGGCACTCTACCAAGGGTGACAACCCGAAACTCTGTCCCAGAAAAAAACCCAAGAAATGTTACTATCTGCTGGCAGATTTGGGCTGTTCTCTTAGATGCCTTGTAGCCGCACTTTTTCAAGTGATTTCAGTGTTGAGATAAGTGATACAAAAACAGTCCTGAAACTGCTGCCCAGTGACTAACAAGTCATCTACATATTGGAGAATCTGTCCATCTTCTAATTTAAGGTCTAACAAGTCCGGTGCCTGATTCCCTGAAAATAGTGGGTGCATTTTTGAAGCCTGGGGGAAACATTGCCCAACATAACTGTTCCTTCTTAAGGGTGTCTGGATCTTGCCATTCAAAGGCAAACACTGCCTGAGACTGGGAGCCCAGTTGGATGCAAAAGAGAAAATTAAAGTGCCCTTTAATTCCAAAACTGAAAACCAGGTCACCTTTGATGGTAAGTCATTTAAGAGGGTGTGAGGGTTATGCACCATGGGTGAGTATCCTGCACCACCTAGTTTACTGCCCACAGGTCCTGTACAAACTGTATTCTTCTATTCCCAGCTTTCACTGGCATTATGGGAGTATTATAAGGAGATTGATAGGGCCTTATTAGTCCACAGGCTTTAAACTCATTAATCAAAGAAGCTACTCCTCTTAATGCCTCTCACTTACATGGGTATTGATCTTTTCAAGGAAGTGGCATGTTGGGTTTCAGATTGACCTCCACAGGACTGACCCAGAGGGCCTTTCCAGGAGTTCTGTGAGTCCAGACCCAGGGGCTTACCTTCTTGTTGACTTCCTTTGGCTGTTGGGTCTCAGTTTAAGGTTGCTGGAGAAGTAGCTGCTAAGTGTGCTCATGTGAAACCTCCAACCGGAGGCTGTGATTCTCTGGAATAAAAATGATCTGAGCATTTAGTTTAGGTAACCAGTCTCTTCCCAACAGAGGAACAGGACAATCAGACATATACAGAAATCAGTGGGTCATTCTTTTTTCTCCAATCGAGCATTCAATAGGTTTAAGGAAGAACTTATGTCACTCCTGTCACCAGAATGGACTGTTTTGTTGGAGGGGAGAGTGGGGCATTGAGTACTAAAAATGTTGTCCCCATCCACCAGGAAGTCCAGTCTTTCCCCCACTCTTATTTCTACCCAAGGCTCTTGGAAGACAATGATGATACAGAACAGAAAATCCAGTTGAGGTCACAGGCACCCTCAGTCATCCTCAGAGCCGTCCAGTTCGACCACCTCACGGTTGGGCATGCGACCCCACTCCTCAGCTCTCTTCTTTTTGGGGCACTCGTTTTTTTCAGTGTCTCACCTCCTTACACTAGGCACACTGGTTTTCCTTAATCAAGGTTGGTTGCCACCTCAGGATCCTGTTCCTGGGCTCCTTCCCTTTCTCTTTTTATCTTTGGTGCTCTCAAGAAAAATAGTAGCTGCCTGGACCTTTTGATGTTCCTGGTTGTTGAAAACCCTGTAGGCAATGACTATCAGCTGAGAAGTGTTCATTCCTAAAGCCCCATCCAGTCTCTGTAATTTCTTCCATATGTCTGGAGCATTTTGAGAAATGAAAGTCATGTTTACTATTCACTGATTTTCAGGAGCCTGAGATTTCACGTCCGTGTCCTTAAGGTAGGCTTCACATATTCTCCCAGAAACTCAGATGGGTCCTCAGTTGCTTTTTGCTGCACAGCCTGTACCATGTTTAGACGCTTTTGCTTGGGAACTCCTTTCTGTGTTGAAAGGAGGAGGGGCAACCAACCATTATTCAGATCCCAGTCTGGCTCTGTCAATGGAACAGCTTCCTCTGACACTGGTGTAATCTTCCCATCCTCATCATGGAGTCAGCAGCTTCTTCTCATGCCTGATCCAGCAAAAGCCGACTTTCATCACTGGTGAGAATTAGATTTAAAAGAGCCTGTGTATCTGCCCAATTGGGGTGGTAAGTAGCAAAGATAGTAATTAGTTCAGTCACTTGAACAGGATCCGAATGGTAAGGCGGTTGTTATTTTTCCAGTTTATAGATCAGAAATGGAGAAAGACATATGGTCCAATAGTATCCAGCAATCTGGGCCTGCTGGATATTTGTTCCCCCTGGTGTTTGGCACAGAGGGTATTGCCTAGCCTTACCTCCTTGGGTCCTCTAACTGAATCAAGCCCCCTGGCAGGTGTGAGATGGGGAGACTACTTCCAAACCTCCTTCAGCAGAGTGAGGAGGAACAAGTTCCTCTTTGTCTGGTGCCAGAGCACTTGGTGTCCTAAGACCTGTGGAAGCAGACACTACACTCTCCTCTAGAACATCCTGCTCAACAAGAACATTAACATCACCTTTGGATTTTCACCCTGCTCTCTCCTTGTTTCTGGTTTTACTTCCTTTAGTACCACAGCAGATTGTTCTTAGGATCATCATCCTTATTGTGCAAAGTCAAGATGGCTTGTACATATGGGATTATACCCCATTTCCTTTATCTTTGATGAAAGAGCTCCAACTGTAGGATGGTATAATAATTTAAGGATCCATAAGGCACTTTTCTCTAAATTCATAATAATACATTGGCCAGGCCATGTTACAGTAAAATGTCACTGCATTTTTAATCATAGGCATACCCATACTGAGGATAATCAGACAGAATATACCCCACTGGGTTATCATTTGGTATTGATGCCTGAGCTGCCACAATACTGATCAGATACAAACAGAAACAGCAGATTTGTAAGACTGAAACCAGAAATGACGAGAACTAAAGTTCTCAGCATGCAAACATAATAAAGCAGTTAGAACTCAAGGATCAGTGAGGGTGATAGCATGAGAGCAGAGCAGGTGGAACTCAGAGATCAGTGAGGGTGAGTGCATGAGAGCAGAGCAGGTGGAACTCAGAGATCAGTGAGGGTGAGTGCATGAGAGCAGAGCAGGTGGAACTCAGAGATCAGTAAGGGTGAGTGCATGAGAGCAGAGCAGGTGGAACTCAGAGATCAGTGAGCATGAGTGCATGAGAGCAGACCAGGTGTAACTCAGAGATCAGTGAGGGTGAGTGCATGAGAGCAGAGCAGGTGGAACTCAGAGATCCCTGATGGTGAGTGCATGAGAGCAGAGCAAGAGGAACTCAGAGATCAGTGAGGGTGAGTGCATGAGAGCGGAGCAGGTGGAACTCAGTGATCAGTGAGGGTGAGTGCATGAGAGCAGAGCAGGTGGAACTCAGAGATCACTGATGGTGAGTGCATGAGAGCAGAGCAGGTGGAACTCAGTGATCAGTGAGGGTGAGTGCATGAGAGCACAGCAGGAGGAACTCAGAGATCAGTGAGGGTGCGTTCATGAGACCAGAGCAGGTGGAACTCAGAGATCAGTGAGGGTGAGTGCATGAGAGCT
>CAUYPK010160037.1:0-14121 GCA_963574355.1 Loris lydekkerianus | reverse complement strand
CAAAACCACAAATGTTGGCGTGGATGTGGAGGAAAGGGCACACTTCTACACTGCTGGTGGGAATGCCCACTAATACGTCCCTTCTGGAAGGATGTTTGGAGAATACTTAGAGATCTAAAAATAGACCTACCATTCAATCCTATAATATCTTTACTAGGTTTATACCCAGAAGACCAAAATTCACAATATAACAAAGACATCTGCACCAGAATGTTTATTGCAGCCCAATTTATAATTGCTAAGTCATGGAAGAAGCCCAAGTGCCCATCGACCCCAAATGGACTAGCAAATTTTGGTACATGTATACCATGGAATACTATGCAGCCTTAAAGAAAGATGGAGACTTTACCTCTTTCTTGTTTACATTGATGGAGCTGGAACATATTCTTCTTAGCAAAGTATCCCAGGAATGGAAGAAAAAGTATCCAATGTACTCAGCCCTACTGTGAAGCTAAATTATAGCTTTCACATGAAGGCTATAACCTAACTATAGCACAAGACTATGAGGAAAGGGCCAAGGAAGGAGAAGGGAGGGTGGAGGTTTTGTTGGTGGGAGGGTAATGGGTGGGGCCACATCTATGGTGCATCTTAGAATTTAAAATTAAATAAAATAAAATATAAAATAAAATAAAATAAAATAAAATAAAATAAAATAAAATAAAATAAAATAAAATAAAATAAAATAAAATAAAATATAATATAATAAAATAAAATTAAAATAAAATAAAATAAAATAAAATAAAATAAAATAAAATAAATCTGGTACAAATTTTAAAAAAAAATCCAAAAAAAAGAAAAAAAAAAAAAGAAAAGAAAGTAGGTGTGCGTTTTACAACTGCCATGAAGCCCATGACTCAAGTGGGATGGGGACTGCTTGCATTCACTAAGTATGCAGCAAGTTTCTGGGAAACAATTGTGAACTTGGCTTAGGCAGAGCCATGTAGTCTGCACTCACCTTGTGCTTGTTCTTGATAAAGCGCTAAACTTGCAAAGATGTAATTTTTTCAACCTTATCAAAAATGCATGCACAATAAAGTAAAGACAGTAAAGTAGAGGAAAGTTTTGTCCACATGGCATTGAAGATGAATTTGATGATAAAAGTATAGCAGAATGGTGGATTACAGTGTGGTTACAACTGTAGAGAAGCTTTTCTTTTCAAGATCTTCCTCATGAAATATTTAGTGAATATGGAAATTTTATTTTTGTCTACTAGCTTGAAATACCAGTGCATGAGCGTTCCGTAAAATGGACTATTTCATTTTGATAACTTAGCAGACCTCTCCAGAGGAAGGCCTTGGTCAGGTATTGGTTTTAAAAAGGCAATACTTCTGTATTCCTTATGTGAAGTTGTCAGTAATGCAGAAGGCCCACCCATTCGAGACAACTCTCTCTCACAGAGAAAATGCACAAAAGTATCACTGACACCACACACTACATTGTTGATCTCATGAGTCATAAATGATACTTGGCCTTTTCAAATTATGAAGTCCAGTCTCTTTGGAAATGCGGAAGACACACGCTCCTGCCATCTCATTTGGTAGTAATGCACTGTCAATACTTATAATGTAGAATAGAAGGAGACAAGGGCAACAGCAAGCTTTTTTCCAAATGCCTTTTGCCTGAAGGGTCATGTAAGCAGCAGGATGGCATATATTGATTCTTAGCTGCGCTCGGAAGCAGTGAGTCTGGGAAAGGTGAATGGAGCAGTCACACTTACACCTGGATTAATGAGTGTAGGCTCTCAGCTGCACACTGGAGTCAGCAAAGGAAAGTTATACCTTGTCCAAGACAATAGTAGTCCAAGAGAGGGCAAGGCAATCTCTATTGCTTACTGATGCCCAGTATTTGTGTATGAAAAGTAGAGAGAGGAGGTAAAAGCGGTTTTAAAGAGCTCAGCTCAGCATTTCCTTACTATAGCTTTAATGAAAGCATGAGCTAATCCAACCTGTTCCAGAACACTATGCCCATCTTTGCTTCTTTCCATCTCCCCAAATCCCAGAGGTAAAGCAGGGGAAGCTTGTGGATGTCAAAACCCTTCTAGTTCCTCTTTTTCCCTCCCTCCCTTCAGGTCCCAAACCAAGCTCTAAGCTCTTCCTACCTGATAGAGCTCAGTAGCAGTACATTGTGTGGTCAAGGTCTTCACAGGCTCAAAGTCATCCTCATCGCTGCTCAACTTCAGATCATCCTCAAGCATCCTACAAAGAAAGCAGAGTGGCATTCCAGTTAGAAGGAGTCTTTTCTAAATCATCCTCCGATACATCTTGCAATGGGGATAAAATATTGGAGCTACAATCTGACAGCTGCAATTCTGTCAAAGGTGCAGAGGGAACCAAGATTCTTTCAGCTAATTAGATATTTGAGCTCTTATATTTATGTCATACTCTGCACACATCTTCCCTCTCTACTTTCCCCTAAATCAAGAGGAAAAAAGACAATTTCAGCATCTCCAGGGATGACTGGAGTCTATATATTTTTACTACTAAAAGTGCAATGAATGTACTGATCAATCACTGTGCAGGTGGGATGTGGCATTGGATCTCCACAGGACAAGGTGCTCTGAGCCTCCCATGAAAGAACAGGGGCATGATAACAGCCCCTAGCTGTAGAGGCCGTCATTGAAGCCTGCAGGGGCTCTCTGGATAGGCCAAGGGCCCACTGAACGTCTACTGCTTTTCAGTGCCCTCTGTTGCTGGGTAGTTCAATGGCCACAAAAGAGCAGGGTGAGAAATGGCTAGTCATTAACCTTTTGATATATGACCCATCTCCTTCTATAAAATTTGATCCAAGGGATATAAGCCCAAGTGGATAAGAAATCTTTCTCTCCGAAAGCAAGGCACATGAGAAAATATGAGTGGTCTGTTTTTTGTGATGAACTTTACTCTCTAAATTGTTTATGGAACACAAAGAGCCTTACGTTTCTACAGGGGTATGGATTCCAGTGCCATCTCCTGTATCTCTAATTGTGAGCTCCAGCAGGAGGAGTGGCTTATTGTCTTAAAATTCCAGTGAAACAGCCTTCAAAGACCAATTGGTGTTCATACTTTATTTATTACATACAACTTTAGACCCCATCCTCATGCTCCAAGATGGGGCAGTCTCAGCCTTTCTGGACCAATTACCATTTTCTGAGCATGTGCTATTCTTTCTAGCTTCTAGTTCAGCATCAGGGTCAGCTCCCAGGAGAGAACTCCTTTCTTCAACTCTGGAAATCCTATTTTTCCTCCATAGCCCAGTCAGATCCCACTTCTTCCACAAAAGCTTTCTATACAGAACCCTCACATCAGAAAGCAGACCTTTTTCCTCTGCCCAAGACCCAGCTCTGACTGGATCACAGTACTGCTTCCCACTTAGCTCCTCACCAGTCCGTTAATTCCCATGTGGGAAAGGGGGGGAGGGACAGTTCTTTTATCTCCCTGTTCTTCACAGCATCTTTCTGGAAATGAGTCCACTGGCATCATTTTGCAGACAAGGAATGAAAGGTTCAGAAAGGTGAACTGTTTTGCACATCATCACACAGCTAGCTATTGCTACAGCCAGTCCTAAAATTCCCATATCTGGATTCCCACCTGTGTGTTTTTCTAGAAGGGAAGCTGGAAGGGAAAGGACAGCTTCTGATGTGATAAACAGGGGAAACTGTTACTTTAAGGGTAATGTTCCAACATTAGAAAGACATTCAGGTAGGGGTGGTATACAATAACTTTCCAAAGAAAGCAGAGTTCCCCACTTTCATGCTCAGCCACGTAAGACCAGGATGTATTCTCTGAGGTCTGCCGACTGAAGACTGATCTAAAGGATGATTGGTGGGAAGGACAATTATTAAAGTTAGTTTCAGATAAACTAAATTTGCAGGATTTGTGACTGTCCTTTAAGAGACTAATGAATGTTTTGACGATCTTACAGAAGGAGAAAACAATGTGCAGTGGTATTTCTTTTGTAGTTGTAGGCTTATGACTCTGAACAAATAATTCTTTACAACATATTGTGGGAAATTAAGGCTGTATCATTATCGTAAGCTACAAAACTCAAACATTTAAAGACTACCTATACTTTTTATTAAAGGCTTCATTTTTCAACATGCAAGAAAGATCTACATGTTAAATTACATTCCAGTGTTAAAACAAACAAACAAACAAACAAACATAAGTGATTCCTACATTTAGAGGGTCCATTTTCCATGACAGAGAAAATGCTAAGTATCTGACTGACAGCATGGAATTTGGTCCTTGCAATGATCCTGTGAATGCTGTTATTAGGCTCACCTTCCTGATGGAGACTCTGAGGCTTAGAGAGGTCAACGAACTTATTCATGGCCACATGGCTAGAAACCACGAAGCAAACATGGAACCCAGACCATCACAGTACTTGAGAGTACACAATATTTTCCTAGAGAGTATAACTTATAAAGGATGATATATTAAATAAAACAGACAGCAATGACAAATCCCCTCACAAATTATGTTAACACAAAGCCAGGATATTTGGATATAACTGCTGGCTAATCATACATTCTGATACCGTGGGGAAGGCATTAATCAGCTCTGAGCCTCACCTGTGTCCCCCATTCATTCAGTGTGATAATACTTCGGCTCTCTCACAGGAGGGCACTGGTGAGCAGCGCAGGCACTAATACATGTGAACAGGCTTCATGAAAGCATAAAATTAACACAGGGTACAATTCATTTGGAAAGATATCAATCATCTCAGTTGGAAGTAATGCACATTGTTAATACTATTAACAATGTAAGCAGAAGCCTCCATGAACCTTTGCTCTTCTGTTAATTTGCTGAGCAATCTGAAGGTAAGCCATGGTGACTTGGGAAAAGTCTAAAGGCATCTCAAGGCCAGATCTAGAAATGGGCAAAGGGAACTTCAGGCTGTACTCTTCGAGCAGAACTAGCATATCCAGAGCCAGAGCATGGAGGCCTGAACTCAGCAGTTATTGTACTCTCCAGTCAACTCCATATGATTTTAACATGGCAATGAATGCCCTCCAATGTACAGTTTGAAAATAGGCAGGTAATCTACAGAGCGATTGACATTAAACACACCCCCTACCAGGCAACAAGCTTGGTATGGATTTGGTTGTTAATAAAGGACAATTTGATGCATATATTCAAGTCCTGGTAAACACAAGTCAAAGAAGTAAATAGGCAGCATAGGAAGGCAAACTATCATTAGTTATCTCTGGAGGTGCTACGCATTCATTTCATTCCACTTCTTTCCTGACCTATTAAGCTTTATTATTGAATATACATGTACTTGTTTGCGTTTTCATCCTTGGCTAATGCTGAACATTACTCTAGGGAAAGCATAGGATTATGAAAGATTTTGGCTTTAATTATTGTAGCAACACTATTCACACCCACTGCAGCTAAGGTCGTCTCAGCATAAAAATGATAATCTCTTTCCATAAGGTTATAATTCTGAAGACAAATCCATCACCCATTGGATACCACAAAATGTGAAAAACATGCTCATATAAATGAATGCCTGTGTGTCTCTTAAACAAAAATGGAAACTGTTGTTCAACTTTTCAATTAGATGAAAACAGAACCAGGCAGACTTCCTCAGTGACGCCGGATGTTTTTTTGCAGGATCTAGTAGTTCATAATGTCCATCCTTGTGCAAAAATGCTGTGTGTTTATTATTACTATGACATGTAATTTCTATAGTATTTAGAAATAGAATAGTCCTTCAAACTGTTCATAAAACCAAATGCTTGCCCTGAGAAGATGATCATATAAAAGCCCTAATAATGAAATTTGGGGCAGATGAGATAGAGTCAACCGAAAGAAAATGAGCCTAATTCTCTTGGCCTCAAGCTGAACCTGGTGACCTCCAAGGGCTCTTTGCATTGGAACATTCTAGGACACTATGATGTGACAAGCCCTGTGTGAACTGCAAGCATAAGATCCTGACCTGTCTTCATAAACTTCACCAATTTACGTAATGAAATGCTAAGATGATTTTGAAGAGGAAGAGACAGAGGGTTTGAAACATTATTACAGAAGGTTCCATGGATATGAAACCCTTGCTTGAGGCGGCATGGGATTAAGAGCAAGGGCTTGAGAGCCAGCTAGACCTGAGTTCAAATATAGGAATTTCTAATGGATTTACTTCTTGATCCAGTTAATAAAATTCTTTGGAGCTCAATTTTGTCACATTTTAAAATGGGCAATAATCATACTTATACTGGAGGATATTTTCAAGGATTAGAAAGAACATATATACAAATTGCCTAGGTAGCTATAACTTTCATCTTGGTTATTATTGCTATTATTATTATTGTCTGCGAAATGGTACTGTAAAAGTGGGAACAATAAAAAAAATAAAGCTCTGGTGGTCCTAATCCATTCAGGGCTGTCTTGAGTTTCCTGAGATCATCCTGAGGTACTCAAGAGCCCAAGGAGATTTGAAAGCTGGCTGTGAGAGGAAACAGCCAAACAATTCCAAGTGAGAGAGAATTTAAAGTAAGAATGATCCTGCTGTCATAGTCCTTATACCTATGGAGCTACCTGTAGATCTAGAGAAATAAACCAGTGATGGCTCCCATTGGAAGGAATGCCCACCTTTCCTTTAGGCCTAGTAGTAGTCTCAGGAGGCAGTTCCTACACACACCTGGCCCTAACCTTTGTATAAAAGACTGTATATAAGGCTGTTAGTTGATCTGAAATCCTTGTATGGAAAACACCATCAGGACACTGAGTTGTTTTCAGAGGCTGCAGTGCATTTTTGTGAACTAAAAAATGGTGTTCCCCTGGACAGCATTATACTGGCCAAACTCCAGCTTGCAGGTGTCTACAGTGCTAGCTGCAATGTTGGTGGCCAGTTTTCAGCTGTACCCTGTCTCTTATAGTTGCAAGTATCTGTAAGTGCTATCTATCTCATTGTGTCACTGTGTTATTTTACCATGTCACCTAACCACATAATGGAGATATCTACAACATCCTCAACATACGGCCATATACCCTGTGTCTAATGGATAGCTGAAATGTCCTTCTGTTTGTCCATATCGTCAATTGTGAGAACACTCTGCCAGTTCGGTGTTGCCATGTGCATTCCTGTACCTTCCACCCAGGAGCTAGAGTTTTGTTCTCTATACTCCACACCCAGAGACTGGACTTTCAATGGTGTTAGAGACAGAACCAGTGCTGCGACCTTGGTCACACAGGGGAGGGAAGAGGCTATTTGACTTAGGTTTCAGACTCTTACCAAAAATGAAAAGTCACATGCTCTGACCCAAATAGCTTGGGGTTTTCTGGTTAGTTAGCTTAAATTATCATCATCTTCCTGACTACCCCCAGCTAATAGCAATCAGAGTAAGTTTTTATTGGTTCCAAATGAAGAGCACAGCTGAGTTTGGGGAAAATACCACAGCCCAGAGAGTGTGAGGGTGCCTAAGGACTTCGGCCACCTCACTAGGCACTTTCTGGTGGGCTCTCTTCTATACTAGTAACTTAGCTCTCTTGACCCCTTTAAAATAATAACTTAGTAAAATAGTAACTTAGCTCTCCTTGACTCCTTTCTTTTCATAAAATAAGCTGGAAGGAATTACTCAGGGAAATATATTTTTTCCTATCTAGTGCTTTGTAGTCTCTGCAGCATTAATCATCTTTTTTTTTTTTTTTGGTAGTAAGGCAGGTGATGAGGAAGAGATGGTGATATTTTTCAGAACATTCATTTTGTTTCCCTGCAGCAAAGGTGCTCAGCCTTTTTTTTTTTTTCAGGAGGAACTGAATACCATTTTTTCATAGAAGTTTCTGATTCAATGACCATCTCAGTGGGAATGCTAAAAAATCCTGATCCGAAGACTGTGGAAGTGACAACTAGTTTTAAAATCTATACTGTACTTTATAGGGACAAATCCCTGAGATCTATGAGCTGGGGCCCTCTGGTCCTATGTCACCAACTAAACCACATTGCACACATTGTCACGGGCGTGTGGACAAGGGAATGAGTGTCTTCTGTAGCTCAAGGCCTTACAGAAGTTTTAGAAAATAAACATCTCATAAGATTACCCAGGTTCCTTAGAATGAGAACTAGATGTTCTAGTAGAGACCATCAAGTTGAGGAATTGGCCAACTGCAGCCCTCAGTGTAAAGTAGCTCCCTCTGTTATTGTATTGCCCACAAGTTAAGAACAGTTTTTACATTTTTAAATGATTGAAAAAAATCAAAAGAATAACATTTCATGACACATGAGAATTATATGAAACTCAGATTGCACTATCCATAAAGTTTTATTGGCACACAACCACTCCTACTTAGGTGTCATCTATGTCTGCTTTTGAACCACAATGGCCAGGTTGAGTAGTTGCAATAGAGAATAAGGCCTAAAAATATTTACTCTCTGAGCTGTTAGAGAAAAAAATAAATTTACTGACCCTTGCTTAAAGCCACCGGTTTTCAAACTTTTGAACTCAAAATATTCTTTCCCAAACCACCAAATGAAATCTTATTAGAAATTCCAAATGAAAACTAGAGTATAACACTTTGCTTTGGAGAGCCCCTGGGAGTGAAGGAACATAGTGTTAAAACAACTCAGGTAGTAAAGTGTCCTTATTTTATCGAGGAAATTGTGGCTCTATGGATATTGCATGGGACTTAATCAGACAACCTGAGCTTAAGTTACTAAACTTCTCTGAACCTCAGTTTATTCCTCCATGCATTGGGAATAAAACAGTATCTATGTCATCGATTCAGTTAGTGCTGAATAGCCTGTTTGGTTAGAGTTCTAAGTTCATAAAAAACAACAGTAGGAAAAAAAAGACTATCTTTTCTAGGCACATTTGTGGTTCATATGGATTCATATATATATTATACACATAAGCCAAAGCTAATAGTGTAAATCCTGATGTATATGACTATTGACTTGAATCAAGCTGCCTCTTCTTCAACATTGGAATTCCTTAGAATTAATCACATAAATTCAGCACAATACCAATTTTTGGTTGTACAGTCATTATTTTGATTTGATTTTCTTTTTCTTGGTATATTTCTCTGGGTTATATAATTTTCTTCCAGGGTGAAAACTCAAGTTACCATGCAAATGATAAAGGGCCTAATAAAATTCAGATGGCTTTCAAGAATATGTTACACATACAAAAACACCATTGTATCATTTTTCAGGGGTGTGTGTGTATGAAAACAACTATGAGTAGATTTCCCCAGAGAAGACCATAACCCATTGGACCAAGCAGCTGGATCTGAAAACAAATGCTGACATAATTCCAAATGCTGAGATAAGTCCAAAGGGGAAAAGAGTATTTTCTGTCTAAAAAAAAAAAAAAAGAAAAAACCCTGATAGCTGACATTCTACTCTTCAGTAGGACAATACGAGTCACCTTGAGACAATTTCCTTTAAGACATACTAGGCAATATGGAAGTCATGCAAATGAAGCGATTTATTTCAGACCATTCATTAGGCCTGGTATTTGTGGGTGAGACTGCTGAAAGCAGAGAATAGAGATTGACCAGAAGGGGAAGGCAGCAAGGAAACCAGTTAGAGCAGTATTGTAGTATTTCAGGTAATAGAAGGAGGATGGCCTGGGTCAGGGTATGGACAGAGACAGTAAAGATGGGAGGAAGAAAAGAGACAAATCTCTAGAGTCATTTCAGAGCTAAAAATCAACTGATCTTGGACATTGATAATTCTGACATCCAAGGTCATCTTACCACTCTGACAGAATTGAATCTTTATGAGGAATCTCACTAAACAGCAAAGCATTCCCTCACACTAGGCTGCCTCTCTGAAATGAATGTCCCTTCATTCCCGTGAGGCTCAGATACCTGTGCTAGAAACCTTTTCAATCTGGCAGAGGAGTGTCTCTAGTACTCAACCTTTCTCTTCAGAGACACAGTCAATTACATCAGCTCTCAAGTGATGAAGATAGACAGATTTCTTGAAAAGAAGCCTTCATTTTGGGCTTGTCCCTTTCAGCCTTTCTTCAGCTTCTTAGAGCAACCACAGAAGATTAGAGAGAATAAACCCCCGTGGTTACTTCCAAAGTACCTCATAATCACAGAGGTTACGTCATTACTCATCTCTCCACATCAGCTCCTAATTGTGAAAGGATTAAGTAAAGAACTCCTTTATGGAGCAGGTCTATTAATCTCTATCTAAAGAAACCCTCCAAAACAACTAACATATTAAGTTGCGGTTGAGAACACTACAACTCATGCCTACCGAAAGCCATTGTGTCTTACATTAAACTCAAGGGGAGCGAGGACCAATTCTTACTTATATCTAAGGCACTACAAATTCTCAGCTGCCAATAACAGAGCACTTTAGTTTGGAGTGTTTTAAACTATTTCTCAAACCCATTTCCAAAGAATGGTTGTGAAGAAGGGCTGTTTACCTGAATTGGCACAGTAGATAGGATTTTCCTTACGCTGATGCAGAAAGATTTCACATTTTATTTCAGACTGTTTAAGCAAAATATTCAAACCTGACAATTTAGGCCCAAGTAAAATGTTGACAGCAATGCTGCTTAGTAGTTTATAAAAATTCCACCTGATTTACACGATGAGCTCTTTCTGCTGCATCAAAATGACTCCACTGGGTGCCGTGGCTCACCCCTGTAATCCTAGCACTCTGGGAGGCCGAGGCGGGTGGATTGCTTGAGCTCACAGGTTCGAGACCAGCCTGAGCAAGAGCGAGACCCTGTCTCTACTAAAAATAGAAAATCTGAGGCAAGAGGATTGCTTGAGCCCCAAAGTTGGAGGTTGCTGTGAGCTGTGACACAATGGCATTCTACCCAGGTCTTTCTCAAAAAAAAAAAAAAAAAAAAAAAAAGACTCCAGTTCTGACTTGGAGGTAGATTGTCTTCTAACACACGTTGAAAGTTTCAGCTCTACAAAATCCTACAGCTAGATAGACCTTCTTTGGCACATGTAACTCAGGACTCAGGTGAGCATTCCAGCAAGTGAGTATACATACCGCTTGTTACTGGTGGGTATATACAAGACAGGGCAACGTCAAGGCCATGCCCTGGATAATTCAACCCATAATAATACAGAGATCCAGTTTTAGATTCACAGAATAGTTTGGTACTTACATAATGAAAGAAAGGAAGAACTGTGAAAGGTGTCAGCTATCCCCTCATCTTTGTCCCACACACCAAAAAGGAGGACATCAAAACAAAAGGGGCCAGATGACTGCAGAGAGAGTTATAAGACACTCTGGTTCAGGAGTCTGTTCTAGATTTCTGATTAGGAAGCAATCTTATTGGTCAGAGTTCTATGCTGCTGGGGTCAGGACAGAATGGTCCATACTTCATGAGAACCTGGGAGGTAATGGGAAACTATCTTATGATGGCATATCAGAGAGAGGGAGGCAAGAGAAAGAAGCCTTTGAAGTATATCTCTTGATCTTCCCTAGCCTCTTGTGTTCCAGGAAGATCACTAGGTGTTCCATCAAACTCATTAGTTGTGGTTCAAGCTCATGTCATGTGGCCTATTTGGATACCTGCAGAGTCTCATTGGTGTCACAGTAAAGCTGTTCCCCTACACCACCAGACATCCTAGTCAGTTGATAACTGCTCATTACAGGACCTGTTTTTTAGATCCAGGTGCACTGCTGAGCATACTCTTATTTACTAATGTCTCATGTCAAACGTGCTGCCCACATTTAAATTCTAACAAAGGCTGGTAGTGTCATTACCATAAGCATAACAATAGCTAATGGACTCGTTTCTCTGCTAGTGGCCATGTGTGGGCTAAGCTAGCCATAACTCATCATGCAACACCCCTTCGGGTCCTAGGGCACACATCTGCAACAGCTAGCCAATATTCTGAGTCCTCGGAGACCAGTAACTTTCCACTTTGCAAAGCTAATTGACTTGTACATGGCTATTTTTTTTTTTTTATTAAATCATAGCTGCGTACATTGATATGATCATGAGGCATCATATACTAGCTTCATAGACCGTTTGACACATTTTCATCACAATGGTTAACATAGCCTTCCTGGCATTTTCTTAGTTACTGTACCAAGACATTTACATTCCACATTTACTAAGTTTTGCATATACCCTTGTAAGATGCACCGCAGGTGTAATCCCACCAGTACCCCTCCCTCATTGAGCACAATGAAGGGCTCAGTGTAGAAAGAAAGCCTGCTTTGTAATCAGATAGGCCCAAGTTCAAACTCTCCAAACTTTTACCACCTGAGAGCGAATCCCTTCAATTTGGGAGTACCTCAGTGAAATGAGGCACAACAGTGCTACCTTATAGGATTGGTATAACTATTAAATGAGATATCCTACTTCAAACCCCCTAGCACATAGGAAACCCAATCTTTACCATAAGTTGTAATTACTGGCTCACGTTAGCTCAGCCTGAATTACTATAAACACATAAAATGTCATTGAATTTGGAAACAAGCAAAACTAGAGAAATTTTTTCACATGTTACAGCAAAAATTGAAGGAAAGAAAAGATCTGTACCTTTGCCACAAATAGCTTTTGTATGCCAGAAACGGAAGGTCATATTTTAGTGTAAAGAGAACCTTTTTTTAACATTATATTATCAACTTTCTCAAATCTGAAAAATTTAAATCTTAACTTATGTCTTGTGTAACTTAATCATATATAATGAAATATTAGTCTACAAGATTCCAGGATTGCAAAAACAGTTTGATAATGAGATGTCTATTCACAGAACATATCATATTATCACCAAATAAATAATGAAAACCATATGATCATGTCAATTGATGCCAAAAATATACTTGATAAAATTTCATACCCATTCTTTATCCAAACTCCTTAAAAACTAAGCAGTGAGGGAGACTGCCTTAACAGAAAACTATCAATCTAAAGGTGTGTTTTAATAGGTATAGAATGATAGATCAATTTTTAAACAGATTCTTTAAAATAAAAATGAAATCACAGATGACTGTGTTTCAAATGTTTTTCAAAGTTGGTATTAATGTTGATTCATTGAGTAGACAGAAGGAACACAAACAGATTAATATCATCCAATGACACCATTTGTTCTGATAATTACTCCAATTTAAACAGTTTTGAAGCATCACATATGGCTTCCAAAGGAATACTTTCTATGTAGGTAAAGACAGAATCAGAAAGTGACATAAAAAGCCTCAGTTTCTATTTCCATGCTTCATAAATTATTAATCCTTTACAAACACATTGCCATTTTAGTGATATCCATAACTGTCTGCCAGATTTGGAAAGTCGAAGATGCTGGATAACCTGATTGAAAATTTTATCCTATTGTTTTAACAAAATGAGAATTGTTTTAGAACGGGCTCCACAATGTCTGGGCATGTATTTTCCCTAAGTAACAGTATGAGGTATGCATTTCCCCTTAGGATTCAACATTTATGTTGATGCACTTGGCTACAGAGCCAATCCTGCACTGGCTCTAATACAGAGGAATTTTCTGAACATTTTGAGTAATGGGACTGAAATAATTTAAAGGCTCCTTCTGTGCATGTTAAATGAGTTGCATGATATATTTAGCTTTCGCAGAAAACTTGTTTACACTATAAATTATAGCACATGGCACAATCACATCGATGTGGAAAGCCAGACATGTTGAGTCATTTTGGCTATCTCTCTCCAAATTTCAACTTAGTGCAAATGAATTCTCTGTGGCTCACTAACATACCATGGGTGTTTCTTAACTCTGTGACCCGGCTGAGCACATACAAGGTCCAGCACTGCCATTGATTTCTAAACAATGGCTAAACCAGGTGACTCTGAGAGAAAATTGTCAAGATAAGGAAGGGTCTACCTTTGAAAAATGATGTGCAAATCTAACCTGTTCTATACTACCATATGTTAGTAAATTACAAAAGTTTGGCTTTCTAATTCTGAAATACAAGAATAACCCAAGTGTCCAGTGATCAAGGGCTTTGGTAAATCCAATTTCCTAAAAGAGACTGCATGTTAAGGAAAGAACAAAGATTTGGGGCTTGGGTATATTAGGGGTCCAGTCACGGCTCTTGCATTTAGTAGCTGTGCAAATGTAGGCAAACTACTTGACTTCTCTGGAGCCTCCTTTTTTTTTTTTTTTTTTTTTTTTTTTTTTAATTAAAATGTTGTGGTTAATACTAGCTTTCCTGTGTTTTTGCAACAATAAAAGTAAAAAAATAATA
>CAUYPK010160036.1:0-28644 GCA_963574355.1 Loris lydekkerianus | reverse complement strand
CTTGCTGGCTCTCTGTGTCCTCAAAGGGATGATTGTAGGCAGGTCCCACCGGCCAGAGATGTCTGGAGTCTTGTCTCCCCAGATTCGCCAGGCCCAGTTACAGGGAAGCTGTTACTCAGCTGCCATCTTTAATCCGAGTGTCGAGAGAATTGTTACACTGGTACATGCAGGCAAGTTTCAGTACCTCCAGCCTCTGGCTGATTCTGTAAAGGCTCTCATCATGTATCAGTCAGGGATGGTTCAGGGAAGAAAAGTCAACCATGAGTTATGGGGCCAGTGATGCATTATAGGAATCAGACCTTCTGCCATCGTCAGGGTCACTGGGGAGGTGACCCAGCGGAGTCACCCACCAGCAGATCTCAGAGTTAGGGACATCAGGGGCAAGAAAGGGCTGCAGTGGGGGACAGTGGAGGAGGTCTCAGGGGGAGGGATATTTCCTGGTCTGCCTAGCATCTACAGGAGGAAGCTCTGCCTCAGGTTGGCTGGGCCAGAGGGTCAGGATGACAAGCTAAAGGGCAAGTGGAGGAACATGAGGACAGGCCAGAAGCCCTGCTGCCCGTCTGATGACCTCCATGTCTAACCAGGACAGCTCTCAAAGGGTAAACGCTGCTGCTTCCTCTCCACCACTCAAGCCTCCCACCTGTCCTCTTTTAGCTCCCTGTAATGTGGACCCATACAGGGAAAGCATATCTGGGAAATAAATTTTCAGCATAGCTAAGTTTGCAAGAGAATATTCCAGCACAGACTAGAAGGAAGAGAAATCCACTCAAGTTCACTTGATAAAAATGTAGTTCAGCACAGGTGTAAGCAGAGAGGGAGGTACCCAAGTCTACCTTGGGAGATAATGGCTTTTGCTTGGAATCGTAGCTTGACAAACACCTGGGGTGGTGAAAGCCCGAGCATCTTTTGGTGCTGTGGCTTCTTAGGAGAGGATGAAGCTACCGTGCATAAGAAGGGAGAGGAAGCTGTCTTACTTGAGATGGAGGCAGCTGAGGTACAGGGGAAAACAAGGGAGATGGTAAGACTGGACCCTGTGTGTGCCAAAAATGCCAAGTAAAAGGAACCCATTCTACTGACTCATGGCACGTGGTGATGAGAAAGACCTTATCAATCCGAAAGTCACATGTAAGATCACTTATTCTCCTAGATATCGCCATGCAGATGTCACCATATACTTTATTATTAGAACATTGACTTTTATTACTTATTTGCAATTAAAAAAAATTGAGATCTTTGCAGAGCTGTGACTAGGGATAGTCTTCTAAGGGAGGTTGGGGGCCAGGAGGCAGTCTGGTGCCAGGATGGCAACTGGTGATGATTTCTAAGTTGTTTGCTGTGAAGAGCTCATGAGACCCTTTCTGTGATCCTTAGCTTTACTGCTCCTCAAATGACTATGGGAGTAGGACAGGGCATGGGTTTACTTTGTTGTTATGGAAACTACTGAAGCATTTGAGTTTCATGTCTAGAAGAGTAGACATAGGGGACCCCAGAAACCAAGCCTAGGAGCAGAGAAGACATGAGAATAGAAGCTCTCTGGAAACTTTACAGACCTTGTCAGGATGGATTTTAGATTTCCCTAAACTAGGCTACGGCAAGAGAGGGTGGGAGGTACTTCTCCAAAGGTCTGGAGAGTGGACACCCAGGATGTAAGAAGATGCAACATCTTTATGGACAGGCTCAGTTCAGCTGGCCTGCTTGGGGACCAACACAGAATGTCATGGCTGAGTTCATTCTTTGCTTTTGAGGAACACAATCTCCCCCATTTGCCACTCTTGGGGCACCTTTTCTGTTCCTCCTCAAGAACTGGCTTTGTCTGCTTAGCCACAGACTTTGGTTTGCCAACTTCCCATCACCTAACTGGTCTGGTCCCTCTGCATCCAAGGAGAGGGACTCTAATTGGCTCAAAGTGAGCCAATCTCAACCAATCAGAGAGGAGTATGGAGAGTCCCAGAGCTCTCCCATCTGGGGCTGCCCCTTGCAGGGCTGGTTCTCTAGGGAGGGGTAGTGGCCAGGAGGCAATGATGGCACTGGATAAACACAGCAGAGTGGCTAAGAGCCTGGACGCTGGAGGCAGGCTGCTAGAGCTAGAATCCCAACCCTACTAATTTCTAGTTGGGTGATCTTGGATACATCTCTTAACTTTCTGAAACTCAGTTTTTTCTCATCTGTTTAAGATGGCTCATAATAGGATCTGCCTCTTCTAGTTGCTATGAAAATGAATAAAGGTGATTTGTATAACAACTTTAGGATTGTGTGGGCATATGTAAGTGTTCGAAGATGTTAGATAATAATAATAACAACCTTCAGAATTAACCATGACAACTTGACACCCTCCATCCCGCAGGAGCCACCCGGATTTTTCTTCGTTCCTGAACTCTGTGCTCCATTAAGGCAGCGTCCTCATCTTTCCTGTTCATTACGATATCCCAGGATGTGGCATATGGTAAGTGGATAATATATGCTTATTGAATGAAGGAAGGAATAATTAAATACTCTAATAGCCTCAAGAGTGTAAACATACTACCTCCTAAGATTCCAACTTTATACATCTCTAAATGTCTGGAAAAGCACCTCTCATACCGAGACAGTAACCTGGCTCACTGTGGCCTCTCTATGCTGCTTGTGGTTCCGCATAAAAGAAACAATCTCTCTTCCACGAGACAGTCCTTCAGAAATTTTTCAGCAGATCTCAGGTGCCTCTAGAGCCTTTTCTTCTTGTCTGAACACCATACTTGTTATGGACAAGACCTTCACTCCACCCCCAATCTTCTCCCTTCTCCTCCTCTTCAAAACAAAGTTACTGGGTGCAGTGTCTGAGCTTACATCTGCATCTATTCGTTTCCAAACTCAATTTCTTCCCAGAAGAAAGGAAAGTAACATTTAATGAGTGCTTATGTCATAGCAAGCACTGGGCTGAGTCCTTAATATACATGATCTCCTTTACTCCTCATAACTATCATATGAGATACTGAATGCATGCCTGTTTGACAGACAGGGCAACTGAGGCTCAGAGACGTTGAGATATTTGCCCAAGATTGCACAGCCTGTGAAGGGCAGAGATACAGTTCAAAGGACCCCCCCAAAACTAGATGTAATCTAATCTGGAACAAGTATAGGTCTCTCTCTCTCTCTGTCTCTCTCTCTATCTGAAAGCAACCCTGTCAAAGACCAAGACATCTAGTTATGAAAAAAAACAGGAATCAACAGGAATCCCCTCTTCTTTGGCAAAACCCAACCAGGAATGTCCTGGATTGATGTAATCTAACTTGAATTCCCTGAGGTGTTAGTGGATTGAGGACAGGACCATGAGTGGGCCAGAATTCTAGGAGAAAGTGAGATCTACATAACTGCTCAATAAATAGAAGCCGATTCAATAACACGAAAGATGTGAGTTAGGATATTGTCTTAAAGGAGATGGTGAGGGCTATGCTTGTAGGGTAGACCCAAGTCACCTAAGGATGTCTGCTGAGTTGTTTATAGTTTTATTCTCTCCTATTCCTCTTGGAGCGTCCTGTCTTAGAACCATCAAGAGAGGGCTGGTATCTGATTTGAAGGCACACGTGAGAGGGAGTCTGGGACAAGCACTCTGTGATTCAATTCAGATCATCAGGTGATTGGGACAAGCCCTTCTCAATCTCTGCTGCTGCTCAAACCAGCCATGTTCCAGAAATAAGCACAGAGATTGGAAAAACCCCTAACCACCAGACCATAGTGTAGTTTGCTGATACCTACCTCTCTCTCTGTTTTATAACATGCTTCTTTCTCCAGAGGTTTCAAAAAATGTTGAGACCACAACACGCAGTCAGGGTGCACCACAAAGTGTGTTTCCTTGTGCTACACCCAGCCTGTGGGGCCCACTCTGTCTTGTCACCGTTGCTGCCACAGTGGGAACCCAGCTCTGGGCCTGGCCCTTGAATGAATTGCTGTGGTCACTTAATGTAGTAGACTGGATAATAGCTCCCAAAGATATCCATATCCTACAGAATCTGTGCATCTGTCACCTCATATGGCAAAACAGACTTTGTGGGTGTGATTAACTTAAGGGTCTTGAGTGGGGAGATTAGCCTGGGTTAGCCTTGTGGGCCCTAGATGTAATCAGGGTGTTCTCTGACGAGGGAGGCAGAGGAAGATTTGAAGTAGAAGAGAAAAGGTGCTGAGATGACTTGAGCCGAGAGAACTGAAGACAGCATGCTGCCAGCTTCAGAGGAGAACGGGGCCATAAGCCAAGGCATGCAAGGAATACAGCTTCAGATGCTGGAAAGAATGAGGAAAAGGATTCTCCTTTACAGCCTCTGGAAGGAGTGTGGCCCTGGTGACACCTTGATTTGGTACCAGGGAAACCAATTTCAGACTTCTGGCTTCCAGAACTATAAGAGAGTAAGTGTGTGTTGTTTTGAGACCAAGTTTGCAGTAATTTGTTACAGCAGCCCAGGAAACTAATGCTGTTAGTGAGGTCTCTACACTGCAAGCTGCAGTTTCAGTCTGTCCACTACTATGGATGGGAGCCAGCGTCTGCCTGACCATCAGGGAGCCAGGCAGTTCTCACTACCCAGATTTGCCAAATCTAGGGAGTCCTTGAAATTCGTCTATTTTTTGTAGAGACAGGCTCTTGCTCTTGCTCAGACTGGTCTCGGACTCCTGGCCTCAAGCAATCTTCCCATCTTGGCCTCCCAGAGTGCTAGGATTCCAGGCGTGAGCCACCGCGTCCAATCTGACTCCACTTTTATAAGGTACATAGAGTGATAAAAATCACAGAGACATTAGCCGGGCATTGTGGCGGGCGCCTGTAGTCCCAGCTACTCGGGAGGCTAAGGCAAGAGAATCGCCTAAGCTCAGGAGTTGGAGGTTGCTGTGAGCTGTGTGATGCCACGGCACTCTACCGAGGGCCATAAACTGAAACTCTTTATCTCTACAAAAAAAAAAAAAAAAAAAAAAAATCACAGCGACAGAAGAGCTAGCTAAAACACCCTTTGAAGATTAAATTTTAATGAAATAGACCTTTAACGGATGCCTAAAGCAGGCTCTTCAATTTTCCCTCCATCTTTGCTAATCTTACAGGAAAAGTAATATATGTAATGTAAAACGTATATAAACTATAATAGTTGACATTTTTCCACGTATCAATAACTTGTCTGACAGTAGCCCAATGTACCTTCCAGAAAATAATTGTATATTATAGTAAAAATCATAGCAATCATGCCTTAGATGTTCTTTATCAAACTCTTTTCAGACATTACTCCTGTAAAATATTGTTTTGTAATTTTCTATGGTTCTTAAGCTGTTTACTACAGAAAATAAATCACAGAAAAGAAAAAAAAATTATATACAGAGAAAATAGAATAATGGTTATTGCCTGGACTGTGGAGTGTGTGTGGGGGACATTATTTTTTTTAATGGGTGTTTCAGTTTTGGAAGATGAAAAAGTGCTGCAGAGCGATGGTGGTGATAGTTGCACATTATGTAACACTTAAAAATGGTTAAGATAGTGAATATTATTATATGTAGAGGGTGCCAAAAAATGTATATACATTTGAAGAAAAGGAAGAAAACATATTAAAATTATAATACTCAATATATACCATAACATTTGTTATATAATGTATCTTGCATCTCTTATAATGTTATAAATCAAGCACAACTTGAGTATTACAATTTTAACACAATTTTCTCCTTTATTTATTTAATTTATTTATTTGCAGTTTTTGACCGGGGCTGGGTTTGAACCTGCCACCTCCGGCATATGGTGCCCGTGCCCTACTCCTTTGAGTCACAGGCACAGCCCAATTTTTTCCTTTATTACAGTGTGCATACATTTTTTGGGTACCCTCTATATTTTACAATAAAAAATATGGAAGAAAAATGTGTGTGAGCTATATACAAAAACAAACATATACGTACAGCTTATGGAATAATAGAGCAGTTAATGATCCCTTCATCCTGTTTAAGTAATCATTTGCATATGACTCTTAAACATTTTGGTAGGTCCCTTAACCTTATCTTTTCCTCATTCCCTCAGAGGTAAGCGTGACTCCAAATTTGCATTAATGCTTTTTATTTTTATAGTTTACCGCCCATGTGTGAATGCTTACATGCTATATTTTTTTAGTTTTATAAGTGTTACATAAATCTACTGCTCAATCTTGTTTTCGAGATGCATTCATGTTAATACCTGTTGTTGCCCATTCAATTTTCACTGCTGTACAGTATTCCACAGAACAACAAGACCATAACTGGCATGCCCTTTCTTCTGCTGAAAAACATAGGAGTTGTTTCCAGTCCTTGGTGTTGCAAACAAGGCAGTTATAAACCTTTTGGAACAGTCCTCCTAATGCTCTTGTGTAAAGTTTCTTTATGGCAGGGATGCTCAATAGAACTTTTTACAACAATAGAAATGGTCTATAAAAATATGTGCTTTCTCTAGAGCTAACACATGCTGACGGGCACTGACACCCCCTCTTAACGAGGTGTGGGGGCAGGTGGGGGTGCATGCATTTATCAGATCTACTTGGATAACTGTGGCAAAAATACGTGCTTTCTGATAGGGTAGCCAGTGGCCATAATTTAACCAGTGAGTACTTGAAATATGATGGGAGCTACTAAGGAATTGCATTTTAAATTATTTAATGATAATTTTTTATTTAATTATAATTAAGTTGAAATAGCCATGTGAGGCTAGCAGATAATCAGTTATCCAGGACAGCTGCAGGTTCTACCCAGGAGGTAAACCGTAGGTCATACAGTGAGCACGCGTTCATCTTTACTAGGTTATCACGGAACTGTTTTCTAAAGTGGGAGAGCCAATTTCCCTTTATCTCAGTCTTACCCAACACCCTGGCTCTTTGCTAACCAGATAAAGTATCCAGATGAAAATTTCTGAGCATGACAGGATTCTATTAGTCAGGCTTTTCCAGAGAATCAGGACCAATGGAATTCTATAGGTAGAATCCTTATATTCATTATAAGGATTTGGCTCATATGATTATGAAGGCTGAGAAGTCCCAAGATCGCCATCAGCTATCTGGAAGCCCAGGAGAACTGATGGTGTTAAGTTTCAATCCCAAGGCTGACAGGCTCCAGGCCCATGAAGAGCTGATGTTTCACTTAGAGTCCAGAGGCTGGAAAAGGCCCACATCCAATCTCAAGATGGGCAGGAGGAATTGTGTCTTACTCAGCCTTTTTGGTCTATTTAGGCCTTCAACTGATTGGGTGCACCCCACCTACAGCACATTGGGAAGGGCCATCTGCTTTACTCAGTCTACCAATGTGAATGTTAATCTCATCCAGAAACACCCTCACACACGCACACTCAGAATAATGTTTGACCAAATGTCCAGGCTCCCTGCGTCCCAGTCAAATTGACATAAAAAATTAACCACAAGGGGGTCTCATATGGTGATGTCCCTCCTAACCCACAGAGCCCACGTGGTTCAGAGGCAAACCCTCAGAGCCAACAGAATGAATTTATAGTGAGACAGTCAGAGCTTCCAGAGAGAAGAGTTTCCTTTCCTGAAATTTGTTCTGATTGTGGAAGACAACTTGTATGTAGTAGGAGCAGCTAGCTTGTTGAGTGGGGGACATTTCTCTCTCCAGCCAGTCAACCCAGATGCTCACCCTCAACCCCACCTCCCAGCACATTTAGAAATTCAGCAGGAGGGTCCTTCCATTCAGAGGTCTAGCCTAGAACCCTCTCCATCCTTTCTTTCCCCTTCCTTCAATGACTCCCTCTTTCCTTCCCTCTTCTACTCCTCAAATTCTTGTATATTTTGTCCAAGATAAATTGCTTTTTAGATCTTCTGCAATTAAGGGCCTCTCTTCCCACCTGATATGTACAGTGGCTCTGGCAATGGTGACCTGTTCCTAGGAGAAGCTATTTAAAACTAGAGTGCAACTGGAGTGACACAGAACCCCCAAATGTGGCTGAGATGTGTCAAGTTACATAAACGCACATGTTTCATTTTGCCCTTGGCTCGAAGCTCTGCCCAACAAAGCAGAATTATCAGTTCATTAGAGGGGAGGGAGGAGAAACGCAGGTTCAAAAAGATGATTTTTTAAAATAATAATAAAATCAAGGTCCTAGGGTAGAGTTGTACATAGTGGTTGAGAGCCACTCTCGGAGAATCAGTCCATTCCAAGAGGTCTCAAAGAGGATGCTCTAAGCCCTGGCTTCTTTCAGAAAGAGGAATCTTTTCTGAGAATTGTCTAGTCCTGGCTAAGCAGCCCTGATCTGCTCTCCCTCAAAGCACTATGTTAATAATGAAATGAGGTAAGGGAATTTTGATTTGTTTACTACCTAGGAAGAGCCACCTGCTTTACAGGTGTCATCTCTTTTTAGCCCTTGCTATAACGCTGCTGGGGAGGCATCACTGTCCCCATTGTACAGATGGGGAAAGGGAGGCTGAAAGAGGGCAACATATTTGCTCTAGGCCAACACAGTTGGTAAGAAGTAGAACTTGGATCCAAAACCATTTGAGAGACCCTGTAGCTTGAGGGTTGAGACTGTGGACTGCAGACTCAGAATGTCTGGGTTCAATCATTGTCTACTATTGAATGAAAGCTGTTCAACCCTGAATGAGTGACTTGACCTTTTTGTACTTCAGTTTCCTCATCTATAAATGCTGCTGTCTATGATTCATGTACTTTCCATCACCCTATCTTGGATCTCTGCCAGGTTCCTTGGATCTGACCTCTACACCACTCTGGATCCTTCTTAATAAAATATACTGAAGTTCAAGCCCAGGGTCTGGGCATCTTGGGACTCAAGGGCTGTTCCTGAAATACATCTTTTGCATGCTCACCTCCCCTGCTTTCTGCAGTTCTCTCTGGCTGATTAAAACCTGCCTTTGCCCAGAGTAAGCTGAAGGACAAGGCACACTATCCTGTTTATGAAAATTTAGCAAGCGGGTGTTAAAGAAAGATAACCACCTCCCACGCCCATTTGGAGGTCCTAGAGACTTAATCATCTGAAACCCAGATAAACAGCAGGAGAGGGATGGTCTACAAGGTGCAGAAAAGCTAAGGCGGGCAGCTGGAGGCTGCAAGAGGAGTTATTAAAAGCTAATGATGTGATTCAGTGCAGGAATGAGTCTGGGGTTGTTTACACCCTCAGAGAGTTTTTGCCCAAAGTAGTACGGGACAGAAGGGGCAGGGAGAGGAAAAAGCAAGCTTCCAGCACATCTCCCAGATGATTGCCACCTCCTCCAGAGGTGGTTTTGTGATACTAAAAGGTTTATTGACTCCTTCCAATAAAGTTCATAAAATTGCCAAACCTCAAGAGAGGTCTCTAAAAGCCATTTTGCAAGCTAGCAACCAGAGGACAAGCTAAGGGAAGTCAGCCAGAGAGGTCACACTGGATCTTCGGCATGGGGCACACCTGCCACCTGGGGGAGTCACTCATAGCTCACTCGTCTATGAACCTGACCTCGTGGGCCTGACTCAGGGCAAGAAGGTGAGCTGGGAGCGACTCCTGATTTGTCCTTCCACCAGGAAGCACTTGAAGTAGGTTATGTGACAATGCGTGTGAAGCAATCAAGAAATGCCAACTATTGTGGTTCAAGAGAATCTTTATAAGAACAAGGCTCTGCAGAAAATTCCTCATCATTTTAAGCTCCAAGATAAAACACTTATGTCCAGAGAAAGGGGACAGAACAGTCTAAAGCCTGACTCAGTGTCCATTCAATGTTCACCACACTCAACTCAAGAGGGTAGAACAAGACAAAACCAGACATGGAATGAGGGCATCCAGCTAGGGGTTGCCTTTGCATGCTAGAAGGACAAAGAGAAAAGGGGTCCTTGCCTTGGGAATAAAGATAACAGAATAGCCTATGGTTGAGGGCTCTGTCTTTAAGACCAACACTGTGGGTTCAAATCCTGGTTCTGCTCATGCTAGCTGGTGGCCACCTTGAATAAGTCATTTTTTCACCTGTTTCCTCATTCTTAAAAAAAGAAAGAATAAGACCGGGCATGGGGTTCGTGTCTATAATCATAGCACTCTGGGAGGCTGAGGCGGGTAGCTCACGTGAGCTCACAAGGTCGAGACCAGCTTGAGCAAGAATGAGACTCCATCTCAAAAAAAAAAAAAAAAAAAAAATAGCCAGGCGTTGTGGTGGGCGCCTGTAGTCCCAGCTACTTGGAAGGCTGAGGCAAGAGGATTGCTTGAGCCCAGGAGTTTGAGGTTGTTGTGAACTATGATGCCACGGTACTCTACCCAGGGTGACAAAGTGAGACTCTGTCTCAAAAAAATAAAATAAAATAAAATAAAATAAAAAAATAAACCCCACCTCATCAGGGCTCTCCTGAGGATTCAATAAGCTAAAATAGGGGAGCAAATGGGCACAATGTATGTAGCAGGCTGTGTGGGATTATCAGTGTGCCCCGTAAACAGCAACTCTTAAGGGCTCTGTTGTGTGCCCAAGGTCACTGGCCAAGAATAAGGAAGAGCCAGGATGATTCCTGAACCCAGGTCACCTGAGTTCTTGCCAGTTCCCTGGGAATGGGTGAACCTCCCTCTTCTTCCTCACTGTCCTGGCAGGAAGATGGAAGAGCAGTCAGAGCCTGTGAATCTTGGACAAAAGAGCAAGGCAGAGTGGCCAGGACAAGAAAAGCCCACAAAAGAAAGGATAATTCTAAAGACAGTGGGATAAAGGATGTGGGGAAGGCAGTGGACACTGGACTCATTTTTAAAAGTCAACATGGCTAGAGACCCGGGAGCGAGAGGCAGCCTCAGCCTCACACACGCTCCATGGGAGCTGATGGGGATTAGAGTAATTACTTCAGAACAGGTGTGACAAACGAATCCCGCTGTGGTGATTACAGCTTTGGTCACTGGGAGCATTTCAGCCAACGGCTGTCACATTCCTGTCACTTGGAACTTCCTTTCCTGAGCCTGAAAATGCTTACTGGGGCCTGAAATGTTCTCTCTCTCCCCTAATGCTATGCCCAGGGGTCTCGTGTGTGTGTGTGCATGCACATGTGCCTATGTGTGAGCAGATTGCTGGGGTGAGCATGGAATGTGAACGTATAATTTATTGAACACTTGAAGAACATTAATGAGCCTAATAAGTGCCAGGCACTGCTCAAGGTGCTGGGAAGATACAACGGTGACAAAGACACATAAGATCTCTGCCCTCACGGAGCTTAGGCTCTTAAGGAATTAGCTTGGTAAATCTTGTCAAGTGTCCTTCCTCCCTTCCTTCCTTCTTTGATTTACTCACCTAATAAATGTTCTGGAGTCAGACTGCATCCTAGTTTGGCTGCTCACTAGCTACCACATCCTTGGACAAATTTCTTAACCTCCAAACCTTCTTCTCCAAAAAACAAGGATAACAAGTTGGGCGCAGTGGCTCACACCTGTAATCCTAGCACTCCGGGAGTCTGAGGCAGGTGGATTGCTTAAGCGTAGGAGTTTGAGACCAGCCTGAGCACGAGCAAGAACCATCTCTACTAAAACTAGCTGGGCGTTGGGGTGGGTGCCTGTAGTCCCAGCTACTCAGGAGGCTGAGGTGGGAGGATTGTTTGAGCCCAGCAGTTTGAGGTTGCTGTGAGCCTTGACATCATGGCACTCTAACCAGGGAGTCAGAGTGCAACTGTCTAGAAAAAAAAAAGGACCAGCCCTGAGAAATAGCTGAGAAACTGAATTCAAGAGTGGATTTGGCCTAGAAGGCGAAGGGCGATGGATGAAGAGTTTGTCCACATCTGCATGTGCTGTGTCCTCTATCCTGACTGCCTTAGACTCCATTGTGTATCTCTGACTGAGATGGCGGAGGTGGGGGCACCTCCTCCAGGGATACATTCTACCACCATGGGTGGGGGGGAGTGTCACTATCATGAAATACACTCTGTAGAACTCCAGCAGGACTTCTGGAGGATATCCTCAAGACCACACTGACTGATGTCCTTCTGCATCCTTTAGACCCTGCAGGCTACGTGCTGATTTTATGAGGACATTTTTTGCACATCTGTGGTGTTGGATATTATGCACCGACCTTTTTTTTTTTCTCATCAGCTTTTGTGAGTGTCTATGTCATTGATGTGTGGCCCAAGATAACTCTTAATTCTTCCAATGTGCAACAGAGAAAAAAAGAAAGGTTGGAGACTCCTGCTTTAGAGGATTTGATTTATTCGAGTGTCTACTGTTGACATTTGCCCTTAAGTGGTTAGATTCCCTCATAGGCTTGGTGAGGAAATGTAGTGAGGTCACAAGTCAAGAGCTCAGTGCAGTGCCTGGCCCAGAGCTAGCACTTGAGAAATGGTTGATAAAACCTTGTCCTTAACCACTTGCTGTGGGCCAAGCATGTGCCAGATGCCAGGAGTAATGCACGTGTGTGTGTGTGTGTGTGTGTGTGTGTGCTTCATGGGTGCGTGTGCAAAGGTCAGTAAATGCAATGTGGCAGCCCTTGTTTCCACAGCAGCAAAAGCAACGCCCTTGAACACTTTCAGTCTATACTTTAAAACACAATTCCTGTTCTGTCTTCCTTTTTAAAAACTGGGAGGATTGTTTCTGAATGCTCATGTATCAATTTAGCTTATTTTCAGACAAAAGACAAAAGGGTGTTTCTTATCCCTAAAGTGGGAATGTTCTAGAACTTTCCTCTGAGGCTCCTGGGAAGAAGGGATCATGCCCAGGAAGCATTTAGCACAATCTGGCTCATACAAAGAGCTGAATAAATGGCAGCTTGAATGACGCAGGTCATCTTATGGGGTAACAGAGAAGGTCATGAAGCCTAGTGAGATTTTGAGTGTTGAAGGCATGAAGAGTTGGTTATGAACCCTCGTTCCCACATTTACTAGCTGGGAAAACTTGGACAGGTGTTTAACTTCTTCGAACCTCAATCTCCTCATCAAAATGGGCTTCACTGGGGGGTGAAAATGGCTTCAAAATGGCTTTATGAAGGGTCAGTGATAGAATCGGGTGGGGGGAGGTAGGAGGGACTTAGTGCCTGCCTGGAAAGAGTGATGTTCCTGCTGCTTCCAGGGGAGGTTAGATGGGGAGCTGGCCAGGAGTGTAGGAAATTTTCCAGCCAGGTTGTCTCTTTCTTTTTTTCCCCCCCAAGACAGTCTCACTGGAATTATCTTAAGGAATTATCTTGGCAGATCTAATCAAAGTCTCCTTCCTCCCTTCCTTCCCTCAAATTCAAATTCCCTGCTCAAGTGATCCTCCTGCCTCAGCCTCCTAAATAGCTGAGACTACAGGCATGTGCCACCATGCCTGGTGATTTTTCTATTTTTAGTAGAGATGGAGGCTCACTCTTCCTCAGGCTGGTCTCAAACTCCTGAGCTCAAGTGATCCTCCTGCCTGGGCGTCCAGAGTGCTGGGATTGCAGGCATGAGCCACCGCACTGATCCCAGATTGGCTATTAACCCTCTGTTTTTACTTTGTTTTACTTTTAAGCTCTCATTGTTCAAAATGGCAGTTTCTCTTAAAAGACTACCTATGATTTCTCTGGCATGCTGCGCTCTGCAGATAATGGACATTCAACTAATGCAGTGGTTCTCAACTTTCCTAATTGCCACATTGTTACAAATGGAAAAAAGGGGTCGCGACCCACAGGTTGAGAACCGCTGAACTAATAAAACTCTGAGATGGATAATGACTCCCAAGAGGGGTGTTATTATTTTTCCCCCATTTTACAAATGAGGGAACTGGCTCAGAGGGCCTAAGTAACCTGCCCAAGTGGACGGTCTCTTTCTGATCTCAGGCTTATCTGAGCCCGGTGTGTGCACGCTCTTAATGACCCCAGCACAAGGTGCCACCTCTGGGCTCCCATCTCTTTCTTTCCCCAGTCCCCTTCTCCTATTCATAACATAGAAAGCACCTGGAGTTCCTGGAATCAGACTAGCCCAAATTCAATCCCAACTTCCCAGTCTTGCTTAAAATGGGAGATGACAATACCAATTTCTCTGGGTAGTAATGAGAGTCAAGTGAGGTTTGATGCCTTTATCCCAGTGTGTGGCACGAAGTAGGCAATCGTATGTAGTCGGTTCTCCAGGCCCCTTCCCCTCACACTCCCCTTTTCACTTCCCCCAAGGCACTCACATGAACCTGAGCTCAGACTCCCGGCGCACCAGCACTTCCCGGAGGCGCTGGATTTTCGCCATCTCTAGCTCAATCTCCTCGGGCATCATGGTTGTCTCTGCCATGGAGATGATGTCCAGCTGACCTGTGCAGGAGAGACAAGACACAGGTGTCAGCACCCGGAGGCTACACTGGTCCTCAAGGCTTCCTGCATGCAGAACAGACCAAATCGTCATCGCAGGGAAAAGCCTTACTCGGCAACCATCACACACCACAAGGGCACACAGCCTTCGGCCTGGGCTGCACATCTGTATTCGTAAATGGCAATGCCCTTTAGACACTGGAAAACACATTTTGCAAAGGAACACTGTGTGATGCCATGCAGAGGCTCAGATGGACTCCCCAAAACCCACAGAAGGCTTTGTCAGCCCTTGCCTTGTCCCAGTTTCCGAGCCTCTGCCACCCTGCCCACAGCCACTTCATCCTGTCCCCGCCTCCAAAACCAACGCACACTCGAGGCAGAAGAAAGTTTTATAATAATTTTAAAATAATATTAAAGTAAGTACATATTTGTTGTAGAAAATTCAGATAATATAGTCGGCAAAAGAGAACAAAGTGAAAAAGTGATCTGTAACACCACTGCCCAAAGAACCACAGCTGATATTCTGAGGGACATTCTTCCAGGCTGTTACAGTCAGAGCTGTTTGTATGTTACCATGTGCAGAAAACCATTTGTAAAAACTGTATTTCTTACCTCATGTAAAGAAAGACTCTACATGTATATGTGTGTGTATCAGTCTGCTAAGGTTGCCATAACAAAATATCAGAGGTTGGGTGATATAAACAGCAGCAATTTATTTTGTCACAGTTCCAGAGGCTAGAGGTCCAAGATCAAGGTGCCAGCAGGACTGGTGTCTGGTGAGGGCTCCTTTTCCAGCCTGCAGACAGCTGCCTTCTCACAACGTGCTAGTGTGTGTATGTGTGTGTGAAGGTGGTGATGAGGGGAGGGTGGGTGGGACGTGGAGCTCAAGCCCTCCGGTGTCTCTTCTCATAAAGATAAAGTTTCCAATTTCACATTTTCCCCATTCACCCATCTCTCCTCTCTCCTTCCCCTTTACACAGTTGTTATAGTCCCTTGGGTGGTCAACTTACAGAGGTTCTACTACATGGTCCTATATATGGTTCTACTATACGGTTCCTGTGAACACTACATATAAAATATATGCTCATATGTTTAATGTCTCCCTCCCTAACTCAACAGCAGGTTCTGAATTATCTTCTGTATCATCTATGTCGCGGAAACCTGGGGGCTCTCTGAAAATATAAAAGAAGCAGAAATGCTGAACTGAACAGGGAGAAAATCTCCAATAGGCCTATTATGGTAAGGCCAAAATTTCCTTAGAGGCTCCATCTCTAAATAAAGCCACACTGGGGGTTAAGGCTTCAACACAGGAATTTTTTTTTTTTTTTTTTTTTTTTTTGCAGTTGTGGATGGGGCTGGGCTTGAACCCACTACCCGGCACCTTACTCCTTGAGCCACAGGCCCCACCCTCAACACAGGAATTTTTATAACACATCTGCAAAGCAGAGCATCTGGTAGTATTAATAATGGCTGCACGCCCTCTAGACAGCTCTCATATGTAAGTGTGTGTATATACATATTACCAGATGTATTATCATTAACATTTTGGTGTATATTCTTGCTGTGTGTGTATTACAATCTCTATCTATCTGTAGATAGATATAAGTATATGGTAATTTATACGATTATATATTTTATATGTAGTGTTCAACTATAGGACCATACAGTAGAACCTCTATAAGTTGACCACCCAACGGAGTCTCACTACGTCGCCCTCAGTAGATGCCATGGCGTTACAGCTCCCAGCAACCTCAAACTCTTGAGCTTAAGCAATTTTCTTTCCTCAAGCTGGGACCACAGGTGCCCGCCACAATGCCTGGCTATTTTTTTGTTGCGGTTGTCATTGTTGTTTAGCTGGCCGGGGCCGGGTTTGAACCGCCAGCCTCGGTGCCTGTGGCTGGCACCATAACTATGCTATGGGCACCAAGTCTGTATAATTTTTTTCTTTTATATATAATCTTTCTTTGTTGCCTGGGTTAGAGGGTCACATCTGGGATCTCACTCTTGCTCGGGCTGGTCTCAAACTCTTGACCTCAAGCAAACCTCCCACCTTTGCCTCCCAGAGTGCTATGTAGGAGCCATCTTGCTCAGCCTAAAATGTATAATATCGTACACAGACATGTGAAGTTTTTAAGACAAAAAATGTACACTAAAATCTTAGTAGTTAAAAATGTTAATATATGCATGGGAATATGCACATGGGAATATACCATTATATACACATACACATATCCACCATTATCTAGCTCTTATTTTTATAATATGAAGTTAAGTTCTCACCATTTTATTGCTTGGCTCTTTTCACTTTTGCCTGTTCTTGGATGTTCTTCCTAAGCAGTGTGAAAGGGTAGGTAGTTTTCTATTTGTGGCTGTGTCATGAATCACTTAGTCCATCTGCAGCCATTTCGGTTGTTCCCCATTTTTCTCCGCCATAGCAGCCTGAGATGAGCCTTCTCAAAGCTAAATCTTGACACACATCTCAGAGCTCCTTTAGGCTCCATTTCAGGAGGGAATGGCTGGGTTTTAAGGAATGCAATATTCAAGGTTGTTTACAGGTAGCTGGTGAACCTTAGGAGAGGAGTTGTCCTTGCTTTCCTCTGAGACCAAAGTATCTTTACTAGTATCTGCTAACTCCTTGCACAGTCATCCCCAAGGTCAGGCCCCACCCTGCACCTCAGTTCTGTTGCCAGACATTGTCCTTGGAGAGTTGCCCTCTTTCTACCTGTCTCTCTCCTGTGACTGGGGGGATCTGGCCCCCCACACCTGTATAGGGCTTGGGGCACTGTGATCTGTAGGCTTCCCTGAAGTCCTCTGCCTGCCCGGATCTGGAAGCACCATCTATGCTCAGGAGCCCTCATAACTCTCCCGGCCCTGAGCTGTCCAGCAGGCGTCAGATTTTGGGTGAGTTGGCACACCCTTCCATCACCCACCCCCAAGGCATCCATTCCACGTGAGAAAATGACGTGTCTCCCCTCCACCAATCAAAACTCCTCATTTTGCTAAAGAGTCAGGAGGGGAGCAATTCCCCATAGTCGGTGCCTGCATTGAAAGGACTGGCCTCCCTTCATCCTCTCTGAGCCAATTCCCAATTTGTAAGAGAAATAATGACGAAGGTGATGAGAAAAGGCCAGGGAATTAGTTGGGGAGAAGAAATGTTGGCCTGAAGGTCAAAGGCTTGTTGGAGATTTTTCTCTCCTTTTGGTGCAGTGTCCCAGAGCAATGTCTGGTTCTTTTATATTTTCAGAAAACTCCAGGATTTCACAACATAGCTGAATGTAGAACATAGGCTGTGCAGAACTTGCTGCACATCGTGGTGGTGGTGGGGGGAGGTATTGAGCAACTGTGTGAACAGAAGGGAAAACATGAAATTGGAGAGCCTTACCATCGTCTCCTCCTGCCTAAGGATTGCAGGTCCTGAGGACTATCTGGCCATCTGGCTGAGCTGGTGCCTGAGAAGTGTGAAAAGGAAGATGTGGAGGGAGAGAGGTTAGAGGAGCTGTCTCAGGCTGTGACTGTCTACAGAAGAGTTGTAGGAAACTTTCCATGCGATGTGCTGGGTAAAGACCTCCTTGGGGTCATGGGGTTAAGCTTTAAGGCCCCTGGAATCAGATTCGGGGTCCTATTGCCCCGACACCATGCTAAGATGGTTCCTGGGATTGGAACAATAAGTTCTGGTTTGAACAAGGAGGGAAGGACAGGATAAAGATATTAATATGTATTGATCATTCCTGTGTGCCGAGATCCTACCAGGCAAGAGGAGCAGCTCCATGAACTCTGAAAACAGGACAACTGAGGACTGTGGTGATCTGGGGGTGGGAACAGGGGGATCCCATAATCAGATATCTCAGCATGGTCCCTCCCTAGCTGTATGGCCTTGGGAGAGTTTGTTAACCTCTCAGTGGCTGAGTTTCTCCTCTGTACACATGAGGATGAGAAGAGACCCCACCACCCAGGGCAGCTGAGGAATGAATTAACCAAGGCCCATCCTGGTCAATATAAGGTTACAAGTGCCTTTATTATGACCTCTGCATATGCTCTGCCATCTTCTCTTCTAATCCTCACCATAAGCCAGCAGGATTCATTATGTTCTCATTCTTATAAATAGGGAAACAAAGGCTCGGAGCTGGCAAGAGACAGAGCTGAGGCCATGTCTGGCTCCAAATTCCTGCTCTTCATCCCCATCCCAGCTACATCTGGTCCATATAAGGGTTCTACGTCCACGCTTCCTATCCATTCACGTCTTAGAGGCAAGGGTGACACTGTAACAAATCACCAGCACCAGGGAGGCTTCAAACAGCAGAGACTGAGTCTCTCATGGCTCAGGAGGCCGTAAGTCCAAAATCAAGGTGTTGGAAGGGCAATGCTTTTTCCAAGGGCTCTAGGAAAGGATCCTTCTTTGTCTTTTCCAGCTCCTGGCAATCCTGACTCTTCCAGCCTCTGGTGACTCCTTGGCTGGCAGTAGCATCACTCCAACCTCTGTCTCTGTTTTCATGCGCCCTTCCTCCTGGGAACTCTGTGTATCCTGTGTATCAATGAATTTAGGGTCCACCCTAACACAGTGAGACTTCATCTGGATCTTTATCTTTATACCCCCGCAAAGACCTGATTTCCAAATAAGGCCCCATTCTGACATCTAGATGGATATGAATTTTAGAAGGCTGTTAACCCACCACAAGGACAGACAGCTGCTGGCTTGCCAGCTCCCTAACAGCAATGTCACTCTCTCCAAGGGCTTTGGTCCCCCCACATGGAGCATAGCCAAGGGGTGTGGGAAGTACATGGAGGAAGGGAGGGGACTGGGGTCTGACAGCTGGGCCCCAGAGTCAGAGATTCTCGCTCGATTGAGGCCAGTCATCCACCGAGTCTCTTCACCTTTTACCATCACTTTCCTCCTCTGCACAATGGGGTTCCATAGTCGCCCTGTGCTGGAGGCTCTATGCGTATTATCTCAGTTAATCCCGTATTTCAGATGACACATCTGAGGCTTAGAGAAGGAAAGTGACTCACTTAACATCACACAACCAGAACGTTGCCGAGACCCATCTTGCTTGCTCACTAGCTCTTCCCCAACCCCCAAACCATGTGCCCTTAACCACATTTTACAACCTTCTAATGAGGGTTAAATGCATTTGCGGATGGGAAAGTGCCTAGTTAACCACCCTGCAACATGAGCACCCTCATTTTTCACATCACAGTTCAGATGGGCAACCTGATTTCCAGGGGACAGACACCGAAAATGGCAACACACCCTGGGGCGAGGCGTGGGACGAAGAGAATTAATCACACCCCGTGAATTGGCATTTTACCTCCATCCTCGGGGGAGGACGGAGGTGGTGAGTGCCAGGCTCCAGGTGCCGAGATGAAAGTTTAGCTTTGATTTGGGGCAGAGAATGGGACTGAGACCTCTGCTGAAGAATGTTTTTCTTCCCCCAAGAGGAAGGAACGAAGTCTAAACCTCCAATCAGGTAGGAAATGGAATCCTTTCTCACAGTGAGTACACTGTGCCAGGCACAGTGCTAGGATCATGGCAAGCCCCATCTCATTTAATTTTGACAACATCCTAGGCCAAGGGCTGACACACTACAGCTAAGGTACCAGATCCAGCCTGAAGCCCAACATTGTAAGTAAAGTTTTATTGGAACATTAATCGTGCTCATTTGTTTATGGGTTATTCCTGGCTGCTTTTGTGCTACGATAGCAGAATCAGGTACCTGCAACAGAGACCACATAGCTCACAAAGTCTCAAATGTTTCCTACCTGGCCCTTTACAGAAAAAGTTAAGAAACCCTGATTTACTCAGAAAAAATAATAGCTAATATTTATCGAGCATTTATCACATGCCACTGTGAACTAAAATAAAATCCTAAACCCTCACCAACTGAGAAAACCCCCCTCTTGGCCAAGGGGACCCCAGAAAAACCTTAAGACTGAGTTCCTGGCCATGGAGGGGAGATCAGAGATGCCTCAGACAAGATACTAAGGCCATGCAGGGTAAGGTTTAAATCACCTGCAGGGCATCCATTTGCTTCAGAGATCACTTGAGCCCGTGCACGCCCAGTGACTTATCTCTGATTAACAGTCTCCTTATCTTAAACCATCCCAAGGCTGTAGACAAAGCTTCATTTCTTTCACCAATTACAAATCAAAGAAGCTTTGAGTCCACCTGTAACCTATACCTCTGTTTGAGATGTCCTGTCTTTTGGGGCCAACCAATGTTCACCTTCCACGTACTGATATATGATTTTACATGTAAATCCTGTCTCCATGAATGTATAAAACCAAATTCTAACCTGGCCAACTTGCATATTTTTTTTCCTCGGGACCTCTTGAGGCCCCGTGGTCCAGGCTGGCGGTCACACACATTTGCCTCAGAATAAAGCTCTTTTAATTATTTTACAGAGTATGGATTTTTTTGCCATTAACACCAGGATTTGCGCATTACCTTATCTGATTCTCAAAACAGTCCTGGATGGTCAGTGCTGCTATCCCATGTCATAGACGAGAAATCCAAGCTCAGGAAAAGGAGAAATTGATGGGGCTGAGATTTAAAACTAGATCTGTCCTACTCAGGAACTCTTGTTGTAATCAGTTAAATACATTGTATTACTTTTGGCCCTTGAAGAATAGCCATTCTCAAGTATTAGTGCCCACGGTGATTATTTGGGAAGGTTGTTAAAAAGGCAATTCCCTCCCCTCCCCACCAGGGATTGGGCTAAACCAAGGTGGGGGGGGAGGGGTCACACACAGGGACCCTTATGGAGGAGGTCTACTGACCAGGCTGAACATGCTGGGACAGGACATGAATGAATGAACAGCCTACAGTTTTCTTTCAGTCTGAACTTGTATGATAGAAGCTAGCATGATAAGATGTTCCTTCATCCACCAGCTGCCAAGGAATGTTTCCATGCAGACAACCAGCCATGGCAGGAGACGGGAGGGAAGCTTCGGGCTGGCTGGAGAAGATGGGCTCTACTGCACATATCCCAACATGGCCTGGTTACTATGTGGGGACAGCAAAACATCAAGGCTCGGAAGTCCCCAGAGCTCCCACTGCCATCGCTGTCACTGATCTTCCAGGGGCTGAGTCACTTCTGGGGGAAGAGGCAGCTAAATCCATCTTCCTATCCCCAGATGCCACCCCAGGGAGATGCACGCTTCGTGAGCAGCAGCAGCAACAAACAAAAGAGCTGAGTGCTCGGGCAGGACAGGGACAAACCAGCAGGTTTAATCAATTATGGAGGAAATGTAAAGCTCCCCAGGGACACAAATGGTGGCGAAGGCAACCGATGAGGGCTGGCAACAGCCTAGAAATTCCTAGTTTAAGTAGAGAGAGGGAGGATAAAACTGCCAGGGACCAAAGAGAAGTCTGCCCTATTCTGTCTTCTCCAACTGTGGGTCACGGTAGGAATTTAAGCCCAGGCTGTCCTACACAATCTTTGCTCTTTTGCTTCTGCTTCGTAACAGCGCCTGGTGCAAGCTCCAGAGCTCACTCATAGTAAGCATGTGCTGTGAGCTACAAACTAGCTTTTATCAACCTCTTTTTCTAGATTAATAAAAAGAGACTCAGCAACACACGTGTCATTGGCCACGGGCACTCAGCCGATGAGTGGCAGAGCTGGAACTCAAACCCAGATCCATCTGACTGGAAAGCCCATGCTCTAAAGGTCACAGGGCTATTGAATAGTATTTCCCAAACTCCAAACACTGCATGAAATTCACCACAGCCATGTCTTGTGGTCACTGTCACCTGCTCAGGATTTCTAGACATTGACTTGTTTTACTCAAACTCCTTAAAGAAAATGTCATATCACATCCATAAGTTATTCTCAGTTGGCATAATCGGAAAATGGCCATACATATAAACCTGATGAAGACAGAGCAACATTATTAAATTCTGGATAAATACTGTGGCCTGCTCGAGGTTCAGGCCAAAGTCTGATTTTCCTTTCTTAACAAAGCAAATTAGCAACTACTGGAAGTGTTCAAGGCAGACCAGTATTAAACTGAGGCTTTCTTTTAGGTGATCAGAAAGGTTGATCATTGGGAAAAAGAGAATGGCTTTTCCGCAATATAATTCTTTGATGTTTCATGCTGGAAAAGCACATGAGTACCTTGGGGGCACCTATCCCACCCCCTGGGAAAGATACTGTAGAATGAAACTCAAGCCTTTGTGTTGGAAGGGTCTTAGAGGCATTGTATTCAGCCTTCTATCCATGTTGGGGTGGATATGGAATGATTTGGCAAGATGTGGTTCTGAGGGGCCCAAACTCTTGAGTTCTCATCAGAAAGTACATGAGAACTGTTGGGGGGCTAACACAGTCCTACTGAACCCTTTCCCCCTTCTCTCCTGAAACAAAGAACACAAAGGATCTAGTTAGCCCCATCCCTTGAAGAAATTCATGCCCAAGTAGCCTAACCCATCAAAGCTCCCCAGGCAAGCTGTGGAATTTGTCTTATGTCTGTATTCCCCTAGAGCCTGTATACGAGCTGAGCCATGTCTGGACCACATGCCATCTTTGCACAGCCCAGATGGGCTGTCCCCTTTCAGTAACCCTGACTGATACTTCTTTGCTCAGGTCTCACTTCTGGGCACCACTGCTTCCTCCTTTCAAGAACTCAAGCCTGAAGGAAAATTCTCAGTCATGGGTCTGTCAATCCAGTCTTTTACTCAAAGATGACTTGACCATTTTGAGTAATTATTTCAACCCAGCTCATATAAAAGAAGCAATTAAATGAAGGTAGACCTATTCATTTCAGCCCCTAGAATATCCTCCAAGAGCCTGGCCATAATAATTGCATGTAGAGGAAGAGGCTAGGGCCTGGGAGATCAGTGTTGGAGAAAATCAACTTCCACCTCCTATGTTCCTTTCTCTCGTTAGAATTTTTTTTTTTTTTTTTTTTATATATATATAGGGTCTCACTATGTTGCACAGGGTTAGCATCATCATAGCTCACTGCAATCTCAAATTTCTGGGCTCAAGTGATCCTCCTGCCTCAGCCTCCCAAATAGCTGAGACTACAGACACCCACCACCACTCCAGGCTAATTTTATTTTTAATTTTTGTAGAGACAGGGATCTCACTATGTGATGCTGGCTGATCTTGAACTCCTGGCCTTGAGTGATCCTCTCACCTCAGCCTCCCAAATGCTGTGATTATAGATGTGGCTCACAGGTTAGGACTTTTAAATGCATTGTTTATTTTGCAATAACTTATAGGAAAGTTGCAAAAAGTATACAGCATTCCCCCATACCATTCACCCAATTCCCTTTATTGTTAACATTACTAAAAAACTGGCATTGGTGCATTGCCATTAACTATATTGTTAGAAATTTACCAATTTTACCTGTGGGCAGTGTTGGGGGGTCTAACACAGCCACACACAATTCCTTTCCCCTTCTCTTCCACCTCCTTTTCTTTTAAGACAAAGACACAAAGGATCTGGCTAGCCCCACCCTCCAGAAGTTCCTCACCGAAAGACCCTAACTTTCCAGGCAAGCTGTGGAATTTGCCCACCTCTCCGGCCCCATATAAAAAGGGTCTCTACCCCTCGGCGCAGACACCATTGTTGCACTGCCTAGGTAGATCACTCTCCCTTTTCGATAAACCTGGCCTGAATATCTCTGCGGCCTCCTCTCTGGACACTATCATTTACATCTTTCAGGCAGGTACTGCCTATTCAAAACAGATTTACAAGAAAAATAAGAGAAAAGGGTCGGCATGTGCAGAAACCAGGGAAGCCAGGTCAGCCCTTGGAGAGGGCAAGAGAGTGGTTACAGGTGTGTGTGGGGTTACTGTGTCCAGGTTTCACACTTAGACCCATCAATTAATGATTCTAGACCTCAAACTCTTCATCTGAAACATGAGGGCAATCATACCTATCTCACAGATGATTTACATAAGTGCCAGGAAAATGGAACCGTCTCTGTAATATCTGCTCTTACCATTCATTTAATAACTATGCCTCTAGAACCTGCTTTGTGGCAGACAGCCCTCTAAGCAATGGGGATGAAACAATGAACAGAACAAACATCACCGCCCTTGTGGAGCTGACCTTCTAGCAGGCGTCATGGAGAAAGTTGCTTCCATACTTTGCAGTGTTCATCAGCTCAAGACAGACTCCTGTTCAAACCCCGGCTCTGTCTTCCACTAATTGTAATTGGTGAATTATTTAATCTCCCTAAGTCTCAGATTCCTCTTCTGTAAAATGAGAACCACAATACCACCCCGAAGTTGCTGCTGTAGAGACGAGACAGCACGATTCAGTTACCCCTCAGCATATTTGTGGGGGATGGGCTTCAGGACCCTCTTCAGCTACCAAAATCTTTGAATATTCAGTTCTCCGTTGTGACATGGTGTAGTATTTGCATATAACCTATGCGCATGCTCTGGGAGACTTTAAATCACCTCCCGGTTACTTATAATACCTAATACAATGCCTACACATCGCTTCATTTGCATAGAGTCAGCGTAGTACTCAGGTTTTCCTTTTTGAAACTCTTTGGAATTTTTTCCCCTGAATATTTTCCATCCACTGTTGTTACAATCCACGGATGGGGACCCCCCCAGATATAGACTATATATATCAAGTGCTTGGATGTCATTGAGAGTGGTCAGTAGCATCATCACTACCATCACATTTCCTTGCCCTGAAAGAAGCCAGATTCATATTAGGGAAGAAACCAAATCACAATTATCAGGTTTGGAGAACATGGAGGTGTCATGTGCTAGATCATTTCTAAGCCACTCTAGGTAAGATGGCAGCGCCCAACTCTCACAGAGTCATTTGTGCCCTGAAAGGAGGGTCCAGAGGGCTCCCCAAGCCCTTTCAACCAACCAGTCCCCGCCTCAGCACCCTAGTGTTCATCGGAACTTCTTCCTGATATTGACATATCCAAGGATCTTAAATCTAGGGAAATATATCTGAGTCCCATTCCTGGGGCCCAGCCTTCACTGTCATCAATCATTTAGGTAAGAAGCTCATGCCAACCCCCTAACATCCTATTACGGGATGTACCAAGCATCTTGGCTTCTTGCTATAAAGTGAATGTAACGGGAAGCATCAGTTGCTTTTAATGAGTCACATTTCCCAAGGAGATGAAGGAACTGCTTTTAACTCAGAAGCTCCTGGCTACTCCATATACCAACCCCACCTCCTTCTGCTCATGAAGGAGGACCCAACTGGGCCCTGAAAGTGACCATGCCTTCTCTTGCATACTGAAAACCACCACACCGTGTCTCTGTCAGCTCACAGTCACCTCACAAGGAAGCTTTTGTAGCCCAAAAAACAGGCCTCCAAATCCTGACAATGGTCATTATGTCCTAGTGCCGCCTTGGGCACGTTTCTTAGTTCCTCTGTGTTTCTACTTTCTCAGTCACATCTGACTTGTCAAAAGGATACAAATGTCATTACAGAGGAGGCAAGATTGGTGGGAGCGAGAAACTGGTGCTGGTGTCCAGCTGCGGTCCCTCCTCATAAGCTACAAGGAAGCAGATCGTGGGAATTTCCCAGTGGAAAGAGGCTCTTCCTGTGTGACCTCCCAGGTGTCCCAGACCTAAGGGGTACAGGTGCAAAGAAGCAACGAAGGGGTCAGAGGAGGGAATCTGATGCCCTTGACTTTTTCAGTGAAACAGAGAATTAGGGTGAGGGTAGAGAGGTGAGGCAGAGAAGCAGAGGAGAGACGGAGACAGCCACTCTGCCCTAGGAGTGCCCAGGGCTTGAGACACCCGTTCCTTTCTGAAAAGAGACAAACCCCAGCTTCGCTGTGTGAGTTCAAGGAGAGAACGCCGGAAAGCTTATTCTGAAAGCATAAGGAGCCAAAGCTAAAGTAGAAGCTTCACCTCACCTCTGCCCTGCAGCCAGGAAGCTCTTTGTCCTGACTAATCTTTCTCAAACTCAGCACTGGTGTCATCTGAGACTGGATTATTCTGTGCCGTGGAGGGCTGCGCTCAGCATTGTAGGACATTTAGCGACATTCCTGGCCTCTTCCCACTATACTCCAGTAGCATCCTCCCCCCACAACCCAAAACATCTTCAGACACTGGCAAATATCCCCTGGAGAACAAAACTGTCCCTGGCTGAGAACCACGAGTTTAGGCCTTGAGGGTGTCATTGTCCTCCTGGGACATGGGTGTGGCACCCACCAAGGTAAGATCTAAAATCCATCTCCCTGGGCTGCTCCTGCACTTACTAAGTCAGCATCTCCCTGGAGGGTCCTCAGCAAGCTGCACTTGGTGGTTTTTCACTAATCTCTCTGTGCTTCTGTTTTCTAAAATGGGGAGAATAATGATGGCGTTTACCTCAAAGGGTTGGTATAAAGGTGAAGTGAGAGACCCCACCTAAAGCACTTGACCCCACAGTGGTTGGCATACACATTAAAGTTGGAGAGACGCTAATTTGCAGAGAGATGCATCAAATTCTCCAGTAAAGCAAGGGCAGGAGGATGGACACTGCGGTAATAACCACTCTGCTCCAATGCCAGCCTCGAGAACTATTGGAAACAATGAGGGTGACAAGGGTCATCCAGCCACCCAAGGGCTTCCCTCTCTGCAGATACTCACTGCTCATGCTGACCTCATGGTCACGCTGCCACCCCAGCTGAAACAAATAGAGGCAACTGTCCACACAAGGCAAGAGGAATGAAAATGGGAAAGAAAGTAAATCTGTGTTACTGGTTGTCTATTGCTGCCATAAACAAACCAACACAAAGAGTGGCTTAAAACAGCCCAAGTGCATTATAGTTCTGGAAGTCAGAGATCCAACACGAGTCTTGCTGGGAGAAAATGAAGGTGTCAGCAGAATTGTGTTCCTTTCTGGAGGCTCTAGGGAAGAATCTGTTTCCTGCCTTCTGCAGCTTCTAGAGGGCACCTGCATTCCTTGGCTCACAGTCCCTTCCTCCATTTTGAAAGCCATGTGGAGTCCTTTTTGACAGAGACTCTCTATTACTCTTCTTAGAGCCCCACATCTTTCTGCTCCAGCCTGGAAAGGTTCTCTGAGTTTTAAGGAGTCATGGAATTAGATTGAACCCACTGAGATAATGCACTATAATCTCCCCCTCTCAAAGTCTCTACCCTTCCTACCACCTACAGCCTGACATCCGTTTTGCCCTATATTATGGACTGAATGTTTGCAACCTGCTGAAATTCTTATGTGGAGGCCCCAAACCCCAATGTGATGGTATTTAAAGAGTTGGAGCCTTTGGAAGATCATTAGGTTCAGTAGAGGTTTTAAGAGCACAGCCCTCAAGCTGGAATTAGTGTCTTCATAAGAAGAAGAGACCAGACCTCTTTATCTCTGCCATGTGAGGACACAGCAATAAGGTGGTCATCTGCCAGCCAGGAAGAAGGCCCTCACCAAGATCCCAACCTTGGTGGCACCTGGATCTCAGGCTTCCAGACTCCACAACTGTGAGAAATAAATGTCTGTTGTTTAAGCCACTTGATCTATGGTATTTTGTTATAGCAGACCAAGCAGAGTAAGACGCCTTATAAAATAACATATTCCCAGGTTCCAGGAATCCAGGCATGGACATCTTTGAGGGGTCATTATTTGACCTATCACAGTTTACATGATAGAGGAGTCTGCAGAATGCTACAGTGGAGGGTCCAAGGATAGGGTCATTATTGTCCTCAAGGGTAGAAACTGTGGCTTGTAGGAAGGGACCTAAATTCAGGGAAGGAGGTGGGACAACCAAGCAGTGGGATTGCATTCCTGATCACTGGGCATTGTCCACCCCACACAGCTCAGAGCCACAGCACAGTGCCACTTAGCTCACAGTGTGTGACTCATCTGAAGGTTGGCTCTGCCCCTTCCTGGCTTTGGGCCCTTGGACAAGTTATTTAAATTCTCTGAGTTCCCACTTTTACAAATTTCGGTTGTAAAGTAGATCTAATCATCCTACCATTGAACCATCCATTCAATACTTGTTTATTCCATAATATTTTTTTTTTTTTTTTTTTTTTTTTTGTAGAGACAGAGTCTCATTTTTTCACCCTTGGTAGAGTGCTGTGGCATCACATTGCTCCTGGCAACCTCCAACTCCTGGGCTTAGGCGATTCTCTTGCCTCAGCCTCCCGAGTAGCTGGGACTACAGGAGCCCATCACAACTCCCCGCTATTTTTTTGTTGCAGTTTGGCCGGGGCCAGGTTTGAACCCACCACCCTCGGCATACAGGGCCAGCGCCTTACCGACTAAGCCATAGGCATCACCCTATTCCATAATAACTTTTGAATTAATAGAGTGTCTGTTAAGTGGGTTGTGTAACTTTCCTCACCCTCAGTTTTCATTATGTGTTAGGTGGAGATAATACAGGTTATTCTTGGTTGCAGTGAAAGTTGAATAAGAGATTGTATGTAAGACTCTTAACATAATGCCTTGTATATCATAAGGACTTGATGTCAATTATCACAGTCACAATCACCATCATCACCATCACCATCCCCACCATCATCAAGATCACCACCACCACTATCTCCATCACCATCATCATCAC